>BHEV01025296.1:0-12315 GCA_004319985.1 Emydocephalus ijimae
ATGGGACATGCCTGCCATTTCTGCAGCTCAGTTCCAAACAAGCAATTGCCCAGTACTGGCCCATAGCCCTTGGGGTTTGGGAACTCCTACTCCACCACATGCTGAGGGTCACCAAGGCATGGTTACTCACCAAGATTATCAGGGTCTCCTTCTCAGGCCAGGTGCGCAAAACAGCAGCTAATTCAACTTCCTTTTCTGTACCATGAATCCCCAGAAGGCAGAGCCGCACATGCTCTTAGTTAGGGGAAAGGGGTGTGGTGTCCCTGACTACTGCAGTCTTCAATCTGGTCCGCATTCCTGGCGGGAGCACCGNTGATAGTCTTCTTTTCTGCCTGTAATGCTAATCTCCAAATGTTTCTTCCATTTCTCTATGACATTTGCTTATCACCTTTCTTTCTACACCCACTTTTATGAGGGAAATGGAGTGAAGAGAAACATTTCTTTCTGGCTACAGCTCTTTTCCAAAATGCAGAAGCAATCTCAACTCTACTCCGTCACAATGTTAAAACAAGAGATAAAAGGAGAAAGAGGCAAATTTTGGGAAATCTTACTATGAAGTGTCCAAGGACTTAATATCTGCTGAACCAATAGCAGTTGAAGCTATCTACTTAGGAATGAGTAAAATCACTACAAAGAAGTGCCTAAACCTATAATCCTCACAAAAGAATAGCAGAGTTGATGGTACCAAATGCTGATCAGAGATCTATTGGGATCAGAAGAGGTACATCACCCCAATCCTGGAGCTACCACAGGTCATATGGTGCAGTGGTTACAAGGTAGTATTGCCAGCTAACTCTGCCCACTCCCAGGATTTCGATTCTGAACAGCTCATGGTTGAGTCAGCCTTCTGTCCTTCCAAGGTCAGTAAAATGAGGACCCAGAGTTTGAGGCAACATTCTGACATTGTAAAAAGCTCAAAGAGTAAAGCACTATGGATCAGTATAGAAATCTAAGTGCTATTTTCAAGATTGAACCACTTTGCTTCTTTAAAACTTTATCACTGTTCAACTTGCCAATGAACTGGGGGGGGGGAGTGAAGGGTGGAATAGAGTACTGAGAATTTGTGCATGGATCATGAGAGCCTGGAAACCATCAAGGTCATGACTGAGAAGTGCTTGAGAAGAAGGTGGACTGTGCCCATAACAAAAGGACATCTTATAATTGAACAATGTGATCCCCTAGGGATGGGGAGAAAAGGAAACTGTTGTTTAACTAGGAAAACTGGTTACCAAAAGTACCAGAATGGTGTATCCAATAAAGTTTTACTTTTGGAAATTCAAAGCTCCTAAGTGTGTGTACTCGTTTTGGGTGCACTAATCAGACAGTTGACAGCTATTATTTTTGCTAACCTTAAGATTGTCCCATGAAATTCCTAACCCAACCCATATCCATTCCTAAACCAAACTGAAAGGAATCTATATAATCTACTTCATCCAAAACCTTTTATAATTAAAGTTCAACTCCCTTAACTAAGGAGAGTAAGCTGACTGTTCTGGCATTCTCTCCAACTTTCCTTTCTTAAACCAATAAGTTTTGTTTCATTTCATCAAATAATATGAGAGTTTGCATCTTAATTGATGTTAATATAATTAATCTTCCCTACATGGAATCCAGTGGAACCCATAATGAACTAAAGAAAAATGACATGCATATTATTATGGCACCACTTAAAGACTCTATTTACTAATACTACTCATGTCAACTGTACCCCAACACACACACACACACACGCACACACCTACTTCATGCAGCTTTCTTTCAACAAATATTTGATTGATGATGATGGTAGGTACCAATATATTTTTTATTTGTTTCTCCATTTATTTTAATATGGATGTTTTCTAAAATCTGATGAAGTTCAATCACTTAGCTTTCTAAGCAGCACTAGATACCTTTAATATAGGCCAAATGATTCAGAGAACATTTCATTTACCTATTGAATGACTGTGATATTGGATAATGGAGGAACTGGGGGAATAATCATGCAAGCATCATCCAGCCGTAGCTATGACAACTTATCTGCATTGATGATATTTCTGCACAGCTATGGACATTTAAAACTCAGTAGAATTGATAATATAGAGGAATCAAATTATTGGGATTCAAATTCACAATCTAAAATTCATTCACTGATCACATTCCCAACATACATAAATACAGTCTTTCTCTTGAGGTTTATGTTGCCGTAAGTTTCTGAATGTTAAATGAGTAAATCTCTAGGACAAGCTTATGAGATCTTCACCAACAAATATGAATTGCCCAATTTACCCATGCCTAGATGAACAGTTTGATACATTATAATTGTATGGTACTTGCAGGTGAATGTGTTTATTTTCTTAGTAAACTGGACACAGTGAACTCCCATATTTTATGGAGCCTTTATGGTAATATTATTATAGATTATATTGCAAAAGAAAACAATCAAATACAGCAATTAATGTCCAATTTGCTTTTTAGCAGCCCAAGGCAGGTCTGCTATGGTTGTAATCCAGTTTAATAAGTGTTTCAGGAACAAAAATAAGTCCTCTAATAAATGTTTTGCTTTTATAAGGGGCATCTTAGCAATCTTTGCAGTTGTCATCACAGTATAAAGGAACTAAAATAATAGAAGAATGTAGAACCAGGCATAAGCTGAGAAACTGTTTTTTAGTAGGATGACATAAGCAAAGCAAGAATTGGATTTAGGTAAGTTACATTTTCAGTTTCACAATTACCACTGAACGTTGTGTCATATTATCTAGAAACTTCTTTAGCTTTACAGAATTGAAAAAATATTCTCCACAGGTTTTAGATCCCATGTTTAGGATGAAAATTGCTACCTAAATTCTCAAACTAGATATATTTCCTAAACCTATATTTGAAATACTTTCCCTTCATTTAATTTGTAAATGAATTTAATTTATAATTAAAATCATACATGCTACAAGACAGTTTTTTTGCCAACAATATATTGCCTTTTTTTTAGCAATCTGTAATTAACCAGGATTTTTTTTTTTATTCTTATGGCTTCAAACAGGTAATGATATTGCAGCTTTTTTATTTCTTTTCTAGAACTTGCTTTAGAAGTTCATTAAATCAAAAGGGTTTCCTTGGGAAAAATTCACTCATATCCTCCTTTATTTATAGTTTAATTTATTTGGTGATCAGTGTATCTATGTGAAAGCCATGGCTTTCATTAGGCAATACTTTTCAAAATAGTATCCAGCCTCCTTGGGTGCTTAAACTTCTGTAAAATCCATAGAAATTGTAATGAAAGAACTCTTCCCATCATCAGAATTTTTCATATATCAAAAACTATTGGATACAATAAGTCACAAGCTTGTCATTTTCATCATCTAATTGCTATTTGATAGTTTTTGAAATAAATATTCTGGAACTTTTTAATTTGGCTGATTGCACTTTATTTTTCATTTTAGCCTTAGATAATATCTTCTGAGTGCAGTTCAGATATCCTGTTAAATCTGTAAAATATTCTGCAGATTGATGGCTGTAGCAATCAGAATGCAGTTCATAGCAGAGAATACAGTTTAATCCTATTAGTATCCACTACAAAATGTGCATTACTTGGTATATGTGATGAGGCCTTTTCTCATTTACAAAGTTCAGATTAAAATATCTTTAAAAACAAGTCCAGAATTTTCAGTAACTTTACTTTAGATCAAGTTTATTTGTATTGGATTTTCTACTGCTCTAGAGAAAAAAAAACTTACACAAGAATCCAGGCAGACTTAAGTAGAAGCTACTGAGTTGCTTTCATCAGGATTAAAGTCTTGTCAGTTGCAGGCAGCAGGTGCCAGCCATCCAGCCAAGTAAGATCAAACTGAGTTTGTTAACCTGTAGTTAGCAGTTTTTAGAAAAGTATTGTACCATAGAAGAAGGCACCTTAAGAAGAGGTTGTTCCAATTGGAAGGGTGGCCAATTATAATCCAATTAGGATAAAGGAAAACATAAGAAAAAGCCAATAAAAAATAAAAAGCCCAAAATTGAAAAGAAAAAAGGATTAAAAATAAAAATAAAAATGAAGTTCTTCAGGTTCTTCTAAACCTTAATCCTGTTATGGGATAGTCAGTTGTTGTTCAAAAATAAAAATTAAAAATAAAGAGAAAAAGAATAATACCCAATAATATTAAAAAATAATAAGGAAAAAAAAGAGAAAGAAAATTCTTCAGGTTCTTCACACCTTAATCCAATTGAAAGGTCACAAAAAGTAAGAGATAACCATAAGAGTAAATCAAAAATGGAAATGGGGAATATAAAAGTCCCGATAAAGAAAAAGAAAAAATATATTCTGAGGCTTTCCCTTAAAAAAAAAAAAGATAAAAATAGAATAAAAAAATAAATAAAGAATAAATATACAAATATTACAAAGTACTATGGGGTTGAAGAGGGGGGGATAAAACAGCTAAGAGAAAATAAAAAAAGGAGCACACTGCATTTTATTTAAGTATCCAAGGCTCTTATTATGGCTTCTCCACAAATTTCAAAGCCAAGCTTCAAATGTTCAATTAATAGTAGAGGTCCCAGAGAGACACCTGTAAAAACATTCTCCAGTGCTCTTCCCTCTATCTTATCAAGTTCCAGTGTCCTTGAGGAAGAATTTTTCACAGTCCTCTCAACTTCAAACAAAGTATTTTCAAGCCTCTAGTTGGCAGTGTTACAAAGTTTCTTTAATCCACTCCCCCTTCTTCCCAAAAAAAGCCTAATAGAAAAAGAAAATATACATGTATATATATATATATATTTAAAAATTACTAAAGGGAGCCTCTGTTCTAAAAAATATAAGCAGTCAAAAAGGAGAAAGAAAGTAAGTAAATATAGGAGAAAAATCCAGTCTGGTTACAGTTACTAAGTCGCAATAGAAGTTCAGTGAAGAAAAAAAAGTAAAAGTAAAAAGCCAAGCCTCACTTTGACATTTCNGATTTCTCTTTAAAAAATCACCACTAGGTCAATTTTATCAATTTTTGTCAGAAATCTTACAGGTTTCTTCTCATTCTAGAGTGTCCTTAAGTCCCAAATATTTTTTTTAAAAAATCCTCACCAGCCGATACACTTTCTCTTTCTGTCTCTTCCTTCCGGAGCTGTCCCTGCTTCAGCAGCTTAATGGCTGCCTCTCCGCCGATGGTAGAAGGGCTTCTCCCGGATCAACCAGGGACTTGCAATGTCCTTGGGATCAACGGAATGCGCCCCTTACTGTCACCGTCTCTACGGGATGGTTTAGGTCCGTCAGGACTGACCAGGGGCGAAGGTATCAGCTGCAATCTCGGAGCCCCGAGATTGAAGCTGTATCGCGGCGACGTGGCTCCGCCTTCTCTTGACATGTGTAATGCATTTACTAGACACAATGAGATGTACTGTCCTTCCAAATAAGGATACATACCAAGATTACATTTTCTACCTTCATTCTTTGCTGAAGATAAGACTAGATATGTGGAATGCAACTTTGTCTTGTTATTTTTGATGCTATCTTCTTGCTTAGTTTTCTTTTTAGATTTCATTTCCTACCCTGCTTCAGATAATAAACTATCCTGTTAAATCTGTAAAATATTCTGCAGATTGATGGCTGCAGCAATCAGAATACATAGCAGAGAATACAGTTTAATCCTATTAGTATCCACTACAAAATGTGCATTACTTGGTATATGTGATGAGGCCTTTTCTCATTTACATAGTTCAGATTAAAATATCTTTAAAAACAAGTCCAGAATTTTCAGTAACTTTACTTTAGATCAAGTTTATTTGTACTGGATTTTCTACTGCTCTAGAGAAAAAAAAACTTACACAAGAATCCAGGCAGACTTAAGTAGGAGCTACTGAGTTGCTTTCATCAGGATTAAAGTCTTGTCAATTGCAGGCAGCAGGTGCCATCCATCCAGCCAATTAAGATCCAACTGAGTTTGTTAACCTGTAGTTAGCAGTTTTTAGAAAAGTATTGTACCATAGAAGAAGGCTTGTACCTTAAGAAGAGGTTGCTTATTTAAGCAATATTTCCATTCTGTGAGGAGGGATAAGAAAGGGAAAAATGACAAAAAAAAAATGGACCAGGAACAGGATAACACACAGTAGCTGATCATAATGGCAAATATATGGCTGAGAGAAAGGAGAGAGAGAGATACTGCAAAGTTCATAAATGCAGGCACTGGTTGAAAACTTACTTTTTCATCATTATCATAACTTTGAACATTTATTGCCTGAAGCAGTCGATCAGTGAAGTCTATTTGTATTGTCCAAAACATGTTTGCCTATACTAGCTGTTTTATAAGCTTAACTGACAGTAGACTCTATGTTCACATAGCCTTGAGATTATTTGTGTTATATTGTGAGCCAGAAGAAGCTTCATAAGAAGTTCTTAATAAGGAACCCTCCTTTATCTCAGGGGTCTCCAACCTTGGCAACTTTAAGACTTGTGAACTTCAACTCCCAGAGTTCCTCAGCCTCTGTACTATCTAGTATTCCTTTGTTGCTAGTGATAGTTGATGTGTTCGTAGTCCAAATTTTCCAAAAGATTGTTTTAGTTGGAACAAGCTGATCTAGACAATTAACTGAAACATGTTTTTATGCAGCCCAGCATCTGCTGTCACGGCATTGGAACACTTTGCTGCCAAATGACAAGTGGAAATAGTTACAGATTCTCCATATAGTTTATCTTCCAAATAAGATAAAGATAAGTTACCCCCAGGAATGATCTAATATAGCTTTATATATGGCTTAATATTAGAATATTATTTTTGTTGTTTTGATTGTGTCAGGAAGATAATGACAGTCTCATTTTTTAATAAGAAAATCCCATTTCTGCCCTTTTTCTGGGAAAAACACCATCTCCAAATTAGGAACAAATTCATATGGTAAAATGAAGCTCAGATCAACCTAGAATAAATGGGGTACATGATAGTCTGACGGCTTTGTACTAGAAAACCTCCAAGGTCCCTACTAACTCTGTTACTCTATTGCCATATTTCTTCATGTCCTACTAAACAATTAAAAAGGGTTTGAACACTGTGTTGGCAAGTGAGATGAGTTATGAATTGGAAAAATGTTATTCGCCAATTATTTCACAAGATATAAAATTATCTGAAAGGTTTTTTACTTTTATATATCCCTTTTCTTTTATGTAATTGTCCAGTGAAGAATCAGCTCTATTTTGGAAATATTACATTGGCATTCTTTTTTCTCAATACCTTTGAAAAAACTATTTTATTTCTATATGTAACAGTTCTGATGAGGTGGATATAAGGGTGCATACACAATTGCTGGTGTTAAGAAAGGAGAATCTCTTCTGTAATTAAAATCTTGGATAATTACATGATTATTGTGCAGCTACAACAACACTTCTCCAAAATATTTTGCATCAAACCTTAATTTAGTGAAATTAATTATAGTACTTGGTTAACAGTTTCCTACAGATCATGGAAGCAAATCAGCTCATCATCATATAAGCAGAATTGCCTCTGTATAGCTTCAAGAGGTAAAAAAAAAATGTATTATTCTTCCAATACATTTTCTTACCATATCTAATCCTGGAGTACCAGGAAACTAACAGAGGACTATAAAAGAGGTTATTTGGTTCCAGTCTTCAAAAAGAGAAAAAAATACAGACCAATCAGCTTGATCTGAGAAAATCCTGGAAAAAATAATTAAGTAGTAAATACCTAGAAACAAGCCAAGCTATCACTGGAAGCCAATGTGGGCTTGTTAAATACAGATCATGCCAGACAAATCTGATTGCCTTCTTTGACAGGGTGATTAAATTAGTGGATCAGAAAAATGTTCTGCACATAGTTTAAAAAGACACTTAACAAAGCATATTTCTTGGTAAGATAGAAAAATGTAGAATAGACAGCATCACTGTCCAACCAGACTCAATATGTATTTCTTAATGGAACTACATCTAAAGGAGGGAAGTGTGCAATGTGGTACTGTAAGTTCTGTGTTAGGCCCAAAAGTCTTCAATATCTTCATAAATGAATTACATGAGGGGATAGAAAGTAAACTTGACAAATTTGCAGACAATAACAAACTGGAGTGAATAACCAACATTTTAGAAGACAGACTCAAAATAAAGAAGGATCTTGACAGATATGAACAATGGGCCCTATCCAACAAAATGGTATTGAAAGGTGAGAAAAATAAAGTCTTACATTTAGGAAAGAAAACAAAAACAAATGCTCAGGGATAGAAACGGTGGCACTTGATTCATCAGTAGTAACAGTGAGTGAACTTCAGGTGTCATAAGTAAGTAAGTGGGTGGTCACCCACTAAGTAAATGGGTGACCACTTACAGTAAGTATGAGCCAACAGTATGCTGCAACTGTCAAAAACAGCTAATGCACTCTAGGGCAGCATCAACAAAGGGATAACATCAATATCATGTGAAGTGATGGTACCACTTTATATTGCACTGTTAAGTGTACATTTGGAATGCTGCATCCAATTCTGGTCACCATGTTATAAAAACATGTTGACACTCTAGAAAGAGCATAGAGATGATCAACAAAGATGATGATAAGGAATCTGGAGGTTAAACAATATCTTGATATATCTATGTAACAAAGAGAAGGACTAAGAATGATCTGATGTCTTTCAATACTTGAGTGGCTGTCACAGAGAAGAGGGAGTTGACCTATTCTCTAAAGCAGGATCTCATCATACTCCCATTGTTGAGCATATACAACTCTAGCTGAAGTTAGTACATGTAAAATTAAGTATATAGGCTCTTTATCATATTTTTTTCTGATAGAATACCCAATAAAAATATCTCTAGTTTCATATCTAAATGTTGTTTTATCATTTTTTTCAACCAGGTATGTATTTTCATCCAATATTTTTTAACTTGTGGACATTTCCACCACATATGGTAATATGAACCAGATCTTTGATTACATTTTCAACATTTAGTAGATCTTTCCTTATAATTTTCACTAATCTTGTTGGTGCAAAATGCCATCTGTAAAACATTCTATACAAATTTTATTTATATGCAGTTGACGTAGTCGGTTTAACATTTGTATCCCAGTTTCTGCCATTTATCTAGTTTCTATCTTTACAGCAATTAGGAGTTAAACTGCCATATAAGTGGAAAATGAAGTTATAAGATAGAGCCCAAAGATATAAGCATTCATATTAACAAATGATTCTCACATACCTTCTACGATTTCTAAGGTATACATTTTTAGATAGGGCCATGAGTTCAAAGTTCAGAGAAAAGTTGTAAAGAGCAGATTCCAAAGATGTCATTACCTCTTGCTTAAGCTCTTTGCAGACTAAAGACTGCTGCTATTTTTTTTTATAAAACAAAAACATTTATTGGAAACTTTTTGTACAATTTTTTGTCCTAAGATTTTGCAAGGATTTTTTTTTTCTGCACAAAAATTGTTGGTGGCCTTTTTGATTTCTGTGAATGTAATTCATTCAGGTAAGCTATATTGATTATAAATACAGTGTTGCAAAGGATGAATTATTATAAATAATTATCTATCTATCTATCTATCTATCATCTATCTATCTATCACCTATCTGAATTGCCCTATGAACAATTTAAAAAAGTATTTTTGTTTTCTTGAAAAAGTTTCATTGTACACAGTGCTAAGATATTTATGGGAATATTCTTGGTTCCTAAATATAAAGTGTAATTGGTTCCAGATTAGATATACTACAGCTGGTAGATAATCAGAGTTGGAAGGGACCTTGTAGGTCATCTAGTCCAACCCCCTGCCCAAGCGGGAGACTCTACACCATTTCTGACAAATGGCAGTCCAATTTCTTCTTGAAAGTCTCAAGGGATGGCACTCCCACAACTTCTGAGGGCAAGCTGTTCCATTGGTTGATTGTTCTCACTGTCAGAAAGTTTCTCCTTATTTCCAGGTTAAATCTCTCCTTGTTCAGTTTCCATCAATTATTCCTTGTCTGGCCTACAGGTGCTTTAGAAAATAGCCTGACCCGTTCCTCTCTGTGGCAGCCCCTCAAATATTGGAAGATCGCTATCATGTCTCCCCTGGTCCTTCTCTTTACTAGACTACCCAAGCCCAGTTCCTGCAACCGTTCGTTGTACGTTTTAGCCTCCAGTCCCCAAATCATCCTGGTTGCTCTTTTCTGTACTTTTTCTAGAGTCTCAACATCTTTTTTATAATGTGGTGAACAAAACTGGATGCAGCACTCTAGGTGTGGTATTACTAAGGCATTATAGAGTGGTATTAGTACTTCTCTTGATCTTGATTGTATCCCTCTGATAATACAATTTAGGATTGTATTAGCTTTTTTGGTTGCTGCTGCATACTGCTGGCTCATATTTAGCTGGTTGTCCATTAAGACTCCAAGATCCCTCTCACATTTACTGCTATTGAGCCTGGTTTCACGCAGTCTGTATGTGTACTGTTAAATTTGGAGCATGGGCGAGAAAGAATGGAGACGAGCCGGTGAAATGGTGAACTTCAACTCTTTATTTACATGGTGTGACAGCTTGAATTTGATGGCTGCTACAGCCTTCCTTTTAGGCAACTTATTAACCATTAAACCAATGAGAACCTAGGAGCGAAAGCTCCATTGACCAATGAGAACAGCTCGTTAATGGCCAATCAGATTCTCCTGAATGGACCAATCTGATCTTGCCATTTAACAGCCAATCAGAAGTGCAGGGCCAGAACCCTGCACTTAACTTCAAGCTCAAGATAACTTTATTATACGTTTATTCATTCACAACACCCCTTCCCCCCGGGTTCCATTTACGGGGTGCGGTTACGTAATCCTTAAGTTAGGATGGTTGTTTTGTTATTCTGTTTGATCTTCGTTGTGCACCCGGTATTTGGCTGCACTCCTGTTGAGGTAATTCATTGTTTGGCGAAAGGTGTGCCTCTGGCTCTGAGTTTGAGTTTTCGTTGTTGCCAACATCTACGGTATCACCCTGAGGTGAGCTCACTCCCATCTCTGGTTCCTCTTCTCATATTTCCCTTCCGCTATCGTTCCCTTCAAAAAGGTTTTTTTCTATTTGCAGTTCATCTTCCGCTGTATCTCCCCCCCCCCAGTTTGGTTATCAGGGGACTCGGAGATCCCTGACTGCAGCCTTGATCATAGTTGATCGATATGGCGCTTCCAAAGTCTATTGTCACGGCATTGTACTAGGTATGATCTTGGGCCAGTTACACGGACCACAGTCGCTTCTACCCACAACGGATCGCCCAATAAATTTCTAGCGAACACCAAGTCGCCCACCTGGAAGGTACGGCATCGGCCGCTGGATCCGTGTGGCTTCTCCAGTTCGTACACTGGGTGTAACCGGTCGAGGTGGGAATGGAGTTTCCGTCCCATTAGCAGCTCGGTGGGAGTTTTGTTGGTGACGCTGTGTGGAGTGATATGCTGTAAAAAGAGGATTCTGTTTATCAATGTTGTCATAGTCCATTTTTTGTAGCGTTTTCTTGACGAATTGCACCATGCGCTCGGCCCTTCCGTTGGCCGCAGGATGAGCAGGTGAAGTCAGCGCATGTCGAATACCGCGGTCCGCCAGGTACTGTTCAAAAGACAGCGCGGTAAATTGGGGCCCGTTGTCAGATACCAGAACGTCTGGTAATCCATGGGTTGCAAACAGTCTCTCCAGTTTTTTAATGACCGCTTCGGTTGTCATGTTCCTCATTCGGTGGATTTCGAGCCAGTTTGAGTAGGCGTCGACAGTTAACAAGAAGGTGTGGCCTTTGGTCGGCCCAGCAAAGTCCAGATGGATACGGGACCAGGGTCCCCGCGGTGTCTCCCATTCGGTTGGGACTGCCTTTGGAGGGGCGTTGTTTACTTCCTGGCATCTATGACAAGCTTTGACTCAAGTCTCGATTTGCTTGTCGATGCCTGGCCACCATGCGTAGCTTCGTGCGAGGGCTTTCATGCGCACAATGCCGGGGTGGCCATCATGCAAGGTTCTCAGTACTGCTTGTTGGAGTCGCTCTGGGATAACGACTCTATCACCCCAGTGCGGTATCTGCTGTCCCGCATCAAGATGGGCGGCTCATGAAAAGGAGCACAGGAGGAAGAAAACACAGCAGGCTGGGTTTCTCGGGATGAGCGCGCGCCGAATGAATCGGAACACGTTCTTTTATTGTGTTTGATACAAAAGGAAAGGATTTTGAAAAGATAAAAATATAACAGGAAATACAGGCTTACACAAGGGTTAATCACTTGGGTTTACAAAGACTTGATTGAATCAGGAAGCGTCCTTTATCACCAGGCTAGATCGGAAGGCTCTAATCAGATGGGGGTGGGGGATTATGTATGACAAAGCCGCGTATCTGACAGATCGCTTCCAATACGCATGGGTTTTGTCAGTGGCTGTCTGGTTTC
>BHEV01025302.1:0-29148 GCA_004319985.1 Emydocephalus ijimae
CAAGCTAGGCCGATCACGGTCGACAACGGTCAATGGTAAAGATGCAGTACAATTTTTGAATGAGACCTGGACTTGGCTGGACCAGCGACCGGAATTCAGTTCCCTTGATAATCCTTGAGTATGATTCTTTGGGTTCTGAGATATTGCTGCCGGACGGCAGGGATTAATTGTTTAAGAGTCTTCCAGGAAACCATCGAGAGGGACGATCCTGAATCGACTTCCATCATGCAGGACTGGTTTTCGATGGTGACCTTCACTCGGATCTTCTTTGCATCTCGTGATGAGGCATGACCAATTGTAATGGTTTGGTGTGCCTCTTCTCGTTTCGTTGAATTGGCCAGTAGTTTATTTCTGTAGGAGTGGTTGTTCCATTGGTGGTTCAAATGTTCCCGACTCACAGGACGATTCCCTGTGGTTTGGCAGTAGTTGGTTCCCCTCTGAAGTGGGCTGGATCCTTGCTTGCTTCTACAGACCTTTCTGATGTGGCCTCTTTTCCCAAAATAGTGGCAGAGCACATTGAGGAATTTGCAGTCTGATCGCGGGTGGTTTGCCCCACAACCTGCGCATTGGTGCTGTAGTCTTTGATTCCGCTGGTGGCGTTGGTCACGTTCAGACCAGAGCCGGTTTACCTCCTCCTCATCACTTTCTGATGACGATTCGAGGTCCTCGTGGTGGGTTGCCGTTGTGTGTCTCTCTAGGCGAGGTGAGGTTTCGCTGGCGAGTTGGCGGAGCGGTGCGTTGGTGCAGCGCATTCGGGCAGCCGACTTCCTGGTTGCTTCTGCTGCAGTAGCATCAGCGATGGCATCTGCCAGGCTGATGTCGCCTTTCGCCATCAGCTTACTCTGCACATGTGGTGTATCTAATCCTAGAACTATTCGGTCTCTCAGAGCCTATTCGAGGTTGGCGAACCCACAGAGGCCTCCCAGGTTCCGGAGATCCGTGATGAAATCTGCAACGCTCTCTGCTTTCCGCTGGTCTCTCTGGAAAAATTCATGTCTTCGGACAAGTGTTGGTACAGTAGGTGCATAGTGGGCCCGTAGAAGGGGCTCGAAGACGTCCCTGTCCATGGTTTTCACCTCAGCCGATTTCGCCAGTGCCTTGGCCATCTTAAAAATGGCAGGTCCGCAGTGGGTCAGGAACACTGCTCGCTTTTTTCTTGTAGTGGCATCCTTCAAGTTGTTGGTCTCCAGAAACATCTGGAACTGGTCCATGTATGAGTCCCAGTCTTCTTGTGCCGGGTCGAATGGAGCGGGTAGTGTGGCGCCGCTGGACATGGTTTCCGCTGTCGATGTGCCTTCAGCCACGTGCTCTGTTTGGTGCTCTGTAGTGTTCAGTCAGCTCTAACATCTCCACCTCCCATCCTCATCGCCAGTGTTAAGTTCTGTGCATGGGCGCAAGGAATGGAGACGAGGCAGTGAACATTGAACTTCAACTCTTTATTAAACATTCTGAACAGAGCAAAACCCTAGGGCAGCAGCAGCCCTTTTATAGGGCAGGCTGCTGATCTAGTAACCAATGAGAAGCATGGAGTGTTAAACCCTTGAACCAATGAGAGTGGCTCGTTAATAGCCAATCAGATTCTTCTGAACGGACCAATCCGATATCGCTATTATCGGCCAATCAGAAGAACAGGATTAGAACCCTGCTTTTTCTAAAGGTTTGATAAAACTTTATTTAAGCGTTTTATTAGTTCATAACAACTAGGTTAAGAGTGGGTGTCAGAGCTGCTGCAACTTAAACTTCTGAATGGAAATGATGCTGGGCTCCATTAGTTTAGAAAGGTATAGTTTTATTAGAAATCAAGTGTATTGCAGTAGTACATAACCAGAACTGAGAGTTGTGCACCAAAATCCCTAAGTTCAACTTTTCCGTCTCTTAGCTGCCTCCTCATCACTGCACCCCAACCTGACTAATCAGGGTCAAGCAAGATGTTTTCAGAATGGTTGCTTCAAGTGTAGGTTCGTATGCAGCTTTGTTTTCCTATCTGGGTGACCTTGAAGCAGCAATCCAGGGAGATATAGTAAACAGCCCTGGGAGGTGGGAGCAGTTCTCCCCACTTCCCCCAAGCAACCTACTTCCCATAGTTCATCCACACTTCCCATAGTTCATGGAGGACTGTTACCACATGATATTGAAGTGCAAGCTGAGAGGGAGGAGGAAGCTGACAGTTGGAGTATTCCTACCAGATAGGGAAAAATAATGTGTCAAATCAATAAAAGTGTAATTGAGGCTGGTATTCTGAAGGTTCACAATAGGGATGAGTTTAGAAGTCTTCCATGAGTCTGAGAGCAAGGGGAATAGAAAATTGCATCAACAAATATGACTAACTCACTGCTTTAATTTTCCCTCTATGATCTAAGGGAGCTGAATGGTAGAGTTTGTGATGCCTTTTGTCAGTGGATTGCCCAATGCTGCTAAATAACTTCCCGGCATGGAAGAACCCAGCCTAGCTTCTTACAATCTTCATTAAATGTGTCTGCTTTCATTTTAATAACAGTGGGAAAACTAAGAGAGGGCAAAAAAGGAATTAAATACAAATAAGCACTTGATGGTAATTTTGTTTTTCCACATAATCAAGTGATAAGACAAACTATGTATCCAATTAGTAGTTTAATTAAGTACATTCCAAACTCAAGAAGACCAATTGAAGTTACAAGAAAATACTCTATCAGCTCCCAGGTTGGTTAAAATACAGCCATTTACAATCTGGCAATAGCATATTTCCTATATATCAGACTGTTAGAATATTATAATGTATGTCTTAAAGAGCTTTCTGGATGCTATGCAAATAAGATATTTTGAGAAACTACACTTAGATCGAAATCAGTGTATGAAAGAAAACATATTTTTCCGGGTAACATTGTATATTTAAACACAGTATTCTCAGTACTAGTAATACTGTAATATGGCTTTTATAAATTACACTGTATGTAATGCAACAGAGTTTAGATATTGTTGAATTTTGTACATTTTTTTACCTAAAAATATTCTTCTGTGCTTGTCCAGATGCTTTTTAAAAGTACTTTACAACAAATGCCACAATAACAGAGGAATAGAATAAAGTTGTCTTTTCAGCTTTTAAGCATAACTATGCTTTCCTCCTCCCACTCCACTTTGTAAAATCAATTAAAACTTAATGGCTGTGAAACATAATTAGCATCGTGAATTTTTGTCTGTGGTTTCCACTATGTGTTGGGAAAAGTTAACGCATAATTGTGACATCATCTGAAAGTAATCACCTGTGTAATTAGAAAGGTTTGTGTGCTTTTATATGAATTGCCAGCTAAGAAACCTTTTGATTAGATATATCTCACCTAGTGTTATCTAAGATAAAAGTACTGTAAAAGAAGATTCTTACTGCCCAAATGTTTCTCAGCCCCTTTCCTTAATAGGATTTAATTTAAAAATAGATTCCAAGGCACATTAAACAGTGTTAACTTCAAATCTGATTACTACATTCTGTATTCTTACCCTTGCCTTTTGAAATATATAGGAATTAAATGTATCATCTATATATGTATTAAAATGCTAACTTTTAATAACATCCTTGAAAAAAATAGCCATTTTGTATATTCATATGAAGGTTTGTGTTCAGTTGAGTGGTTGGTTTGGTTGAACCCAATGCACGAGCTTGATCTTTGAAGGAAAAAAAACCAGATCAAGATAGTTTTTAAAAATAGTTACACATTTTTCAATACAATGATTCTATCTTATGATCATGTACATTTAGAATATATTAATGGAAAAACTCATAATTTGAGAAGGAAGCACTGGACTTGAAATAACTGGTATGATTTATTTTGTGATTAACTCTATTGTCCTTATTAGCATTAAAAGGATGGCTTTAAAAAGACAGGAAAAATGCCTAGAAATGTAAATGCTGCCATTGTACTGCTGATGACTTCTTAATGCCACACATAAACTATAATAAATTTCTCTCTGACGTTGAATCTTCTTTCTGACGTTGAATCTTAAATCCATTGTTGTCAATAGTATATTTTAACTCAAGAATGTGCTTATTGGTACATATTTGTTGAGGTAATTCCCCGTTAGGAGAATGAGCGCATACAGGGAGACGTATAGAGAGTAGTGTTGGAATAATACACACAGAGCACACAGATACACTGTACAGTAAATGTAGGTTTTTACTTCCAGAAACATTAAGCAAAGTCAAAACAAGCAATCCAAAGTCATTCACAGGTAAATCAGTCAGTTTTCAATCCAGCGATAATTCAATAACAAATTCCAGTGTCAAAAACAGTTCAGTATCAGACTTACATCAAATCCATGAATATCAGTCAATTCGGGAAAATGGCAATACTTTCCAACAGAAGGAAACAGAGATACACTCACACACTCTTCTGAGACTCAGACTAAGACAAACCAGGTTTCTGGCTCCATCTTATGGCCGTTTGAGAAACCACACATAATTGCAGTTTTGCATTTTCTTAAAGATAAGTTTTAAAATGTTTATCCTGGTTTATATAGTTCTAACCCAAATACCTGTTAGGTGACTTATATTCCTAACATTCTCCCCTTTTGCATTAGATAATATGTATAACATTACATTCTAAGTCCATAATCTTCATAGCTATGCTTTATAGAGCCTTATGCTTTATAGAGCCTTGGGCCTTTGTAAAATGATCTGCTCAATTGTTTTCTGGCATACAGTATTCCAGCTTAATCATCTTACTACGCACACATTGTCTCACATTTAAATAACTTAAATCTGTGTGTTTCGTTCTTGTTTTAACAGCAATATTTGAAGCCATCTGTATTGCTGATTGGTTATCTTCATAAACAGCAATAGGATCTTTTACATCAATTCCCATATCAATTAATAATTGTTTATACAAAACTAAATCTGTACATAGTAAAGACAAACATGAGAATTCAGCCTCCATTTTTGACAAACTTAGATGTTTCTGTCTAATAGATCTCCATCCAATCAATGCTTTTCCCATTAATACAGCAGTACCCGATGTAGATTTTCGTGTATTTATGTCTGTAGCAAAACTTGCATCAGCATATGCAGTCAAATTCAGTTCATCTTTTGGCTCCAAATACAATGCATAATGCATTGTTTGTTTCAGGTATCTTAACACACGTTTAGCAGCTTGCCAGTGCCTTTCAGTTGGCTCAGCATTAAATCTCGCTGATTGATTAACACTACATGCAATATCTGGCCTCAACCAATTACTGAGATAAGATAAACTACCAATCAAGGACTGATAAATGTTCTTATCAAAAATAGGACTTTGAACATCACTATGGCTAAACTCCTGGCTCATTGGTGTTTTAGCTGGCTTACAAAGTTCCATTTTAATACTTTTCAGTAATTGGTTAATTTTATCTGCCTGTGAGATCTTGTATCCTCCCCTAGTTCTATCTATTTTTAAACCAAGATATTGTTTGATTTCTCCTAACTGTTTTATCTTAAATTTATTTTCCAATAATGAAATTATCTCAGTAGCTTCTTGTTCAGTTTTGGTTATTAATGCTATGTCATCAGTAAATAATAACAATAATGAAATCATACCATTACTTTCTCTTTTAAACAAACATGGATCAGCCATGCCAGCTACAAAACCTATTTTAGTTAATTCTTTAACTATACATTGGTTCCACTCATATCCTGATTGCTTTAAGCCATAAAGACTCTTTTTCCAGCAATCATTATTATCAGTATTATCATTTTTGAGACCTAAAGGTTTCTTTAAATATATAGTGTGTTGCAACGGTGCAGGCACATATGCTGTCTCTACATCCAAATGATTTACAATGTATTTCTCATTAGCTGCCCACACTAATGGTGCCCTTAATGTAGTAGCCTTCAGACTAGGTGCAAACACCTCAATCATAGTCATTTGCTGTCTGATTAAACCCTTGTGCTACTAACCTGGCTTTATGGGTAACAGTCCCATCTACACCTGTCTTCAGTTTATATATCCATATGCATCCTATGACATGTTTACCTGGTGATAATTTAACATTTTCGTATACCTCCAGTCTTTTTAAAGATTCCAGTTCCTTATCCATTGCTTTCTGCCAAGCAGCCTGATCCTTAGCAGGATGCAGTTTTAGTTCACTATAGTTACTTGGAACTGTATTCACTTGGCAGACAACACTAGCCTGATATCTATCAGGTGGTCATGTTACTCGGGTTGAACGTCTTGGTAGTACAGGGCTAACTGGTGGACTCACCTTTGCCACCTGCTCCTGTTCTTCTACCTCTTCCTGTGCCTGTCCTACTACTTCCTCCTGTTCTTCCTCTTTAATGGCTATTTGGGGTTTATTGATTTTATCTTTAGGGACTATTTGGTATCAAAAATAATATCATTGCTGGATTCCTGTTCCAGTTTATCCCATCCAACATGCTCAAGAAATTTTGCACTAGCACTACAATAAACATGAGCTGTGCCTTGATCCCAAAATCTAAATGATCTATGGTTGGCCTCGTAACCCACAAAAAATAACTTCTTAGTTCTTCGTTGCCCTTTCAGTCTTACTTGTTAGGGAATATGCACCCATACTGGAGCTCCAAATGTGTATAGGTAACTTAAATTTGGTTTTCTGCCATGCCAACGAGTGAATGGTAATTCTCCAGTTGTTGTATTTACTATATTGTTTAAAACATGGTTACTACACATTATGGCCTCACCCCACAGTGTTTCAGGTAAATCTGAATCAGATAAAAAAGTGCAAGCCATGGCTTGTAATGTTTGCCCTCTTTGTGCTACAAAGGAGTTATGTTGTGGTCTATAAGGTGCAGAATATTTATGCTCAACACCAGCCAATTTCAGCATAGTTTGGAATCTTTTGTTAACAGATTCAGTCCCGTTATCAGTTACAAAAGTAATTACTTTACTTTTCATTTTTCGCTCAGCAAACCTTAGCCAGTTAAAGAAATGTTGCAATATTTCTGTTTTGTTTTTCATAAGAGAGCAGAAACCGTATCGTAATGGTCCATAATACTCAAAATATAACAGGCACCCCCTAA
This sequence comes from Emydocephalus ijimae, assembly GCA_004319985.1. Taxonomy (NCBI): domain Eukaryota; kingdom Metazoa; phylum Chordata; class Lepidosauria; order Squamata; family Elapidae; genus Emydocephalus; species Emydocephalus ijimae. Next base: position 7,001 of record BHEV01025302.1, read on the forward strand.
ACTTGGTTTCTTAGGACCAATTATGAAAGCAAAAACAATCTCTAAAGGTTCTTTGGTCTTAAACCCATTTAGTCTGTTTGCTGGGGTAACCTTGCTTTTATCTTGGCTACAAGCATTACAGTGTAAATACTTGCTACAGGGTTTCAATTTTACTCCCTCTGCCAATTCAACAGTTTATTTGAGCATTTTGAAATTAATGTGCCCTAGACATCTATGTAGTAAATGTATACATTCATCATGTGGCTTAACATTGGGTTTTTTTTTTTTTTTGTAAATTTTATTTGAGTTTTCACAAAAAAAAAAAAATACAAATAAAACATCTTTTTTGAAAGTAGCGTAATCCCAGGTTACATTTCTTCATACAGACACAAATTCAAGTTCATGCTCATTTTTATATTCTATTCCATATCTTATTACTATTTTACATTTTCTGCATAGCTTCTCCCCTCTTTTAATTTTCTCAATTTTATTTTAATTATCTCAATTCAAATCATTATATTTGTATTTTTTGTCTGTCCTGTTTCAATTATCTATTATCTTTTCTCATTAAACAAAATTTCTCCTGTAGTTACTGATTGGAATATGACGCCTTTATATCTTTTAAGTTTATCCATTTTACTCTTATTTAGGCTTCAATATATACCCTAAAGTTATCACATTCAATATAATACATAACTTCCATTTGGATTCTGCTTGGTACATTCTTAAAATACACACTATATTCTTAAAAAAAAGAAAAAATTATAAATGTATGTAATTAAAACAACACATTCCATTCCAATTCAATTCTATCATTAATATTAATATTCATTATGGGCAGGACTTCCAGTGAAGATACATAATCATCATAACTTTCATCCAACGAGGAAAGAATGATGTAAACTTGATGCAGCTCTGAAAATATTAGTTCTTTTTCATGTAGCCTTGAAAAGTTCTTTTCATGAAGTTTAAATGAGCTAACACTCTCCACCTTTCAGAAGACGTGCTCTAAACAGTTTACGTGTAAGATGTATGTGTGCACCTACACTGTCACGAACATAAATCCTCTTCAAATTCTCCCAACACTTAGCAGCAGACTCTTCTCCACAAATATGGACTAGCGACTGGTCACTCAGTGTTAGTCCAATTATACAAAGAGCTTGGTCGTTGTTCTGTTTAAAGTCAGCAATCTTCTTGGCATCATCCTCATTTTCTGGATCCCAAGCATTTACATCTGGTGGATCTTGAACTACATTCCATAAACCTCTACACAGAAGTAGGCTGCACTTCATAGACCAGGAAACATAGTTTGTTCCATACTACCGGGTTATCAGTGATAGACTTATTGAAGTGTCTTGTGCCATCTTTACCAGGATAGTAAACCACAATTAAACAGTAAGCAGCTGTCTGTATACAGTACTGTGCATTTACACTAACTCTCAGTTATCTGAGCCTGGTATGGCCTGGGTCCATAACCAGTGTTGAGGTAATTCCCCATTAGGAGAATGAGCGCATACAGGGGGACGTATAGAGAGTAGTGTTGGAATAATACACACAGAGCACACAGATACACTGTATAGTAAATGTAGGTTTTTACTTCCAGAAACATTAAGCAAAGTCAAAACAAGCAATCCAAAGTCATTCACAGGTAAATCAGTCAGTTTTCAATCCAGGGATAATTCAATAACAAATTCCAGTGTCAAAAACAGTTCAGTATCAGATTTACATCAAATCCATGAATATCAGTCAATTAGGAAAAAATGGAGCAACGGCAATACTTTCCAACAGAAGGAAACAGAGATACACTCACACTCTCTTCTGAGACTCAGACGAAGACAAACCAGGTTTCTGCCTCCATCTTATGGCCGTTTGAGAAACCACACCTAATTACAGTTTTGCATTTTCTTAAAGATACAGTTTTAAAATGTTTATCCTGGTTTATATAGTTCTAACCCAAATACCTGTTAAGTGACTTATATTCCTAACAATATTGATATGACTTGTTAACGTTTTCACAATACACACTAACATCAGACTTTCTGCCATAGTGACTTAAGAGGTGGGGACAGCAATGAATGATTCCTGCCATTCAGTGAACTTTAACTTGAACCTTACTTGAATGGTAATAATGTACATCTGTAATTGCTATGGAAAAGGGAAAACCTCTTGAGATTTTCCATCTAATCATTTATTTATAAATTCGTAGGTAGCAGTCTGCAAAAATGCACATTGGGGGTCAACTTGATGCTACATTTCATGATTTGGTGTTTACATTTCTCTGTGTTTTTTACCTTGCTTTTTAAATATAATTTCATTTTAAATATAATTTCATCCATTCATTAGAATGGATACTTGATATAGTTTTGCACTAGCTATTTATTTCATTTCTCACTGCCTTGGATAGGCACTGTCTCTGAACTATGGGTGTGAAATATGAATGTTTTTTCATCCCATTAATTTGCTCTACATACAATTAATTTGTGTCCATTAATGAACACTTGGTATCAGTGACAGTTATCTAAATTTCTGTATTTATCAATATTAGTGGTAAAGTGTTTCTTTGTAGACTTCCAATTACATGATTTATATCCAATGAGTATTATACAAAATGTCTAAATTCAGTCTTGAGATAACTAGTTTGTGTTTGAAATAACTAGTTTATTGTATGTTTGGAAATTATAGCATTTATGTTTAAGTTAAAAGATAACAAATGCTCACAGTAATAAATATAAGAGTTGTAGAAATAAAAGTCTTTATTGTAAAATGCAGGGGGGGGAGCAATCAAAGTATTTGGAAATCTGTGGGTCATCTATTTGCTAGCACCTAGTATGTCTATGGAGATTCTCAGTCATGGTCGTGGTTGTCCCAAAGGTGCTTTTTCAAGAGGCAACTGAACTTTCTGGGTTGTTGTTTTTTGGTTTTTTTGAAGACATTCCGTTTCTCATCTAAGAAGTTTCTTCAGCTCTGACTGGATGGTGGAAATAGATGTATGGTAGTGGAATTTCCCCCATCCAGTCAGAGCTGAAGAAGCTTCTTGGATGAAACATCTTCAAAGAAAAACCAGAAAGTCTAGTTGCCTCTTGAAAAAGCATCTTTGGGACTAGCCACCTAGTAGGAACCTTGATGGCACAATGGTTAAAGTGTCATATTGCAGGTAACTCTACCCCCTGCCTGGAGTTTCTAACCTGCTGTTGACTCACCCTTCCATTCTTCTGAGGTCAGTAAAATAAGAACACAAATTGTTGGGGGCAACATACTGACATTGTAAACTGCTCAGAAAGTGCTGTAAAGCTCTACGGGGAAGTATATAAGTCTAAATGCTAATGCTATTGAGATCACAAGCATGCATTCCAAGGCAAGCTTGACTAGCAGATGGGGAGGATTGGTGTCAGGTCCACCATCATTGGCTCATTGCTTTGCTGATGTCCTGCCATAAGGGCAGGAAGGGGGAGTAGGATGGGAATTCATTGGGTGGTGTTATTTTATTTTAACTTCAAATGTGGGGAATGGGAGGGGGAAATAACAACAGAAGACCAGACCACCAAACCAGCCTGTACCAGGATCTTCAAGGCCATTTACCCTGAGAATGGAATGTTACCAGTTTCACACCTCAGAGTTTCTCAAAACATTTCATGGGCATCACGCTGGCTTGGTGAGGGATGATCATGCAGGGAGGGATTGGGAATGGAACCAGAATAGTTTTGTATTTTGCACAGGAATACCAGATTCCACTTGACTTTGCTGCAATCAATTTAAAAGTTCATTTGCTTCAACAAAATGGAGCCATGAGTCTTACTTTCATGAAAGAATGGACTGGGGCAGGTCTGACAATTGGTTTCCCTTGTTGCAGAGTCCATTGGTACTTTTATTAGCCACTTGCTAGTTGTCTTGCTTAACCTGCTGAAGAGTCCTGGGGTACCAGTTGTACCTGTTCTAATGTCCTCAGTCTCCTTCAGCAATTGCCAGTGTACTTAACCACCTTAATTTCTCCTTAATTAACCACCTTAATTAACCACCTTAATTTCTCCTGTAATTAGGTAGGTCTTTCTGGCTTCAGATTATGAAATTTGGGTTAATGATGTTCAAAATTGTTGTTGTTAGTTGCGAAGTCTGTCTGACCCATCGCTATGGACAACGTTCCTCCAGCCCTTCCTCTCATCTACCATCTTCTGGAGTCCATTTAAGCTCACACTGACTGCTTCAGTGACTCCATCCATCCACCTCATTCTCTGTTATCCCCTTCTTCTATTGCCCTCAATCTTTCCCAGCATTAGGCTCTTCTCCAGTGAGTCCTTCCTTTTCGTTAGTTCAAAATTGCAATAAGCTAATTGCCAGATGAACCTTTCTAGGAACATAATACCATAATCAAGGGTCCACCAGTGAATCTATAAGCTTTTTTTATGGCCACTATAGTTTTTTATACCCACTATATTTGTGATTATCAGATCTTCCAACTTTTAGATTTTAGAATTTAGAATTAAAATATGGACAGTTACATGTGGGATTAGCCCAATTTTACATCATGGAGAAATTTATATTTTGCAACCAATACTTTTATTTGAAATAATTATTGATGGAAGGCTCAGAGATCTGTTTTGAATGTAAGTGAAAATGATATTTTGTGTCACCAGTGCTAATTTTCTGCATGAATCTCAGATTCATGTCTGCTTCATGTGCTTAGGGAGCCATAGAATCTGAAGCTTTAGTTTGTTTGTTTAAATGTTCATCAGTAGTTGACCATAGCTTCAACTTTCTGAATACTATGATTAATGTTATCTGTAATTTACCCAAAGAAAATATGGGTAAAAATTAGTTTTGTGTATTATAGTTGACATTTGGCTTATTTTCTCTGAACCACAAATTATCCATTAATTGTGAAAGTTTTTATCTAGTGCTCATTATTTCATGATAAGTAATTATAATTTTAAAAACTTGAAGTAAAATAATGCATTTGCTTTCTCTTAGCCTTGCAGGAAAAAGAGAGGACACAGATGAATCAGACTCATTCATATAAATCTATAGTGTTTCATAATAACTAGTTCAGTGTAGATGGGAGAACAACAGAATTTGTATTACCTTGTGCTTGTTGGTAATCCCATTAAAGAAAATGACAATAGTTACAATTCAATTGTTGGGCATGAGATAGAAACAATAATAACATAATTTTATGTATAGGATTTTTACAATAATTATATCTAATATAATTTGTTATTATATCCTTGGTAACTCTGGATGGAACAAATGAAATAAATAAATTACAAATGGATAATGTTGCATTGATTTGTTATTCCTTTAGAGCATAATTTAAAGTATTTTGACCATGGTATCTAGAGTATATGTTAGATATATTTATATCTAAAATATATAAAGAGCATTGGTTTGTCTATTCTTGAACCTAAACCAATATGAAATTCTGGTTTTCATCCTTCAACAAATATCGAGTCATATACTTTGAGTTTTTTGTGCAAATGCTTCTTTGTATATGGTCCTGCACAATCTCAACTAATAAACTGTTCTAAATATTGCTTGCACTAATTGTTATTTATTTTGCTAAAGCTGAATAATTGTCTAAAATTTATATTTCAGCTAGGAGCTTATTCTTTTCCAAAGAGGTATGAGAACTAAGTGTAGTTAACAAGCTGAGATACAAAGATAAATAGTAGAAGTGAAAGCAAGTATATCCAGAATCAGGTCCTGAAGCTCCATCAATGCAAAGCATTTCAAATCTACATAATGTTGTCATAGTTGCAAAACATGAGTTAGCTGAGCCAAGTCAGAATACCACAAGGTCAGTGTGTTCATCTTTTAAGGGCAGTTTCAGAATGATTCAGACACTTTGAGGAAACCTTGAAGGAGAGTGAAGCTAAAGATTTCTAGCATTTTAGTCTAGAAAATGTTGGCATTCTTCTTAACAGCTGACCAGCATGTTACATAGGAGAAGAGTAAGAGAAAGTATAATATTTAACTAAATGTTAATTTTTGGAAAACACCTGGTATAATGCTTCTGATTGAAATACTATTTGGTTATATTTAAATGTGTTAACATGTGACAGTTTCCACTCTCTTTTTTTCCTGAAAGTTCATCATTGTGTCTTTGCTAAAAGCCATAATTTTAAAAGGCAGGTTTAAAATTTTATACTTGATTTGTTGCTTTTAAAGAAAAGACATCCATCTGATCCTTGAGTTTATTATTACTATTGACACATGGTCAATAGACATATGTCAGCTGTGTCAGAATACATGGGTTTTGGCTATGCTAGCCAAGTACTACATTATTATTGCTGGTCTATAAACTACTTCCTAGATTGAACTGCTACATTTGCTCATATTGCTTGCTATGCATAGGTAAAGAGAAAAGGGAAGCACATCTGACATACTTACTAACAGAGAAATTTGTATTATTTATACAGAACAGAACAAACCAATTTTAAAGAAAGGCATTTAAGTGGCAGCGTTATTTATTAATGCTGTATGCACACACTAATGGAATGCAACATAGATTCAGTTAAAACTAGTAGAATGCAGTCTAATATAGTACTGTATATATGTGTGGGGGGGGGGAGTATTTCCATTAACTATGTTTGTATTCATGTGTATATAGATACATACTACAGCATTTATCTGTAAAATAAAATACTTGATACTGTGCAATTTCTCTTTGGTCTTCCAGACTTCACACTAAATAATCATAGAATATGCTTTTAACTATAGCAAAATTCTCTGATTGTAAAATACTCATCCTTTTGTTATAGTTTTTCAATATTCCTTGAACACTGAGAGTTCACCTTTGAATGCTCATTACAAATTTGCAAGTGAATGATTTGCAAGTGAATGGTAGCACAGCTTCCTGTTCATATGACAGTCAATGCTCAAATAGCATAATAAATACAATTTGAAATAAAGGTAGTCCTCAAGTTATGTTGGCAGTTGTGACTGCAATTGCCGCAGTTAAGCAATGTGCTCATAAAGTATGACATTACATGACACAGTTGTTTAGCGACTTTAGTCCTGGTTGTCATCATAACTCCAGAACCATATGCATCTTTAAACAGGAAAAAAATGGGAATCTCAGGAAAATTGTATGGGGGGGATACCCAGACAGTGGACTAGAGAGCACTGATGGGTTATAGGATGGGCTGGTAGGGGATGTTATGTGGACTGGTAAGGGTTGTGAGTGGGTGTTAGAGACCACAGGCAAGCCAGGAGGGGGCACTTGTAGATGGGAAGACTGCTACAGGTAGGCATGTGCTACAGAGTAAAAGCAGATGTGGGAGTTCTAGGTTCCTGGTTTTCATACTCCATACTGGGAATGCTTAGGAGAAAAAGTGATAGGGCCAACTTGCAACATTTCCTGCTAGCTTCCCCACTGATTTTGCTTTGGACAACAGCAGAATAAATCACTAATGGTGATCACATAATTATGGCTTGCTTCAACATCCTAATTAGGGGTGCCCAAATTGAGATTATATGATGGTAGAAGGCTGTGATGGCTGCAACTTCACAGATCAGTCATATATCCCCCTTGTCTCCGAACAAAAGGTTATAAACCAAAGACAATTAAAAAAACAAATTTAGAAATACTGTTATTAAAACCAAGTCAGCTAACCAGTCAAAGGCCTTCTGGCCTTGTGAAAAGACCTTAAGACCTGTCAGTTGGTGTGGTGTCCCAGTGGCGATATTTTTGGCTATAAATGACTGGGACAATGACAGAAGGAAATACTACTTTGGTCCCAAGTGAGCTCTAGGATTTTAGTCTATTTAATTTTTGAAATTTTATCTGTTATTACCATATTTATAATTGTTTTTATATCTCTATATTTATTGTATTGCAAGCTGGTCAGAGTTACTGTGGAGAATGTGGTGGGAAGCATATAAATTTAATAATAAATAAAATCTTGATGAAAGGGATGGGTTTTTTAATTATTATTTTCATTTGCCTTAACCAGGGGTCTGCAACCTTAAACACTCGTCTTTGGACCCATTTTCCACAAAAAAACCACCGGAAGCCACAAAACTTGAATGGCGTGCCCAACTCGATGTCACTCACTCCCACCCAGTCACATGGCACCCCCTAACCACAAAACCCTTCTCTCTCTCTCTCTATGTCTCTCTCTCCCCCTCTCTGTATCTCTGTGCCCTCTCCGTTTCTCTCCCCCTCTCTCTGTATCTCTGTCTCTTTTTTCCCTCTCTCTGTATCTCTTTCTTTGAATCTCCCCATCTCTTTTCCTCCCTTTCTCTCTGTATCTCTCTCTCCCTCTCTCCCCTTCTCTCTCCACATCTCCCTTTCTTCTCTCTCTCATAATATCTATGTTGTTGTTTTTTAACCATCTCGTCATCTCCAGTTCTTGGCAACCTTATAGGCAAGTGCTCTCTGTCAAGACAGCTTATTTCAATTGTTGGATGTTCAATTTTGTATCAGATTTGATGTTATCAAACTAGTGTGTTCTTTGCTTGCATTTTCTTCTTCGTCCACTAACCTACATCATTGTCTTTTCCAATGAATTTGCACTCATGACATGACCAAATAAATCAGATGTAGTCTGGTTTTAGCTTCTTGTGATATGTCTGATGTAAAATTTAACATCTCTGTTACTTCCTTGGCTGTCCATGTATACACAATAATTTACACCAACACCGCAGTTCAAAGATGGCAATTTTTCAATCAGCCATTCTTAGTGTCCAACTCTCACATATAATTATAGGGAGGACTATTGCTCTAACTAGCCTGCTTTTTGTATTTATTGAGATAGTCAACAAGCCAAAAAGGAAATAAAAAGATCCAAGCACCTGCCCACCAACAATCAGCACCGCGATGAGGATAGATTAACTATATTTAGAAGGCAACAGGGAGAGGCAATCTCAATGAAGGGAATGAACGTAAAATGTACTTTTAAAACAAATTTCATAGCAGCAGTACGAATATGATTTTGTCACTGAACTTTAGCCTTCAGAGAATGTACTGCAAAATTCAAGAACTCAGGTTATTTTTGACAACTGCCCTCCCCCAAACAATGCGGAATCGCTATGATCGACTTCTAGCCCTCAAATTACATTTCCTATTTATTTGTAATGTTTGTCGTAGTTCTAGACTAATATTTTACAAGTAATTTTCCCCAGACTAACACAAGCTCCAAAAACTACCAAGATGTGTGTGTGAGAGAGAGACAGAATAAGACAGAATTACCAGAGAGTAGACTGTGAATTTATTGTTATCTGTTGTTAAAAGGGGGATTATGGTTAATAAAGCAAAATAAGGAAAGAATTGTACAAAAGCAACACAAATTCTTGTAGCATCTTTGGGTGGGCTGCAGCAAATGTATTTATTTAATATGCACTTCTACCCTTACAATTCAGTCTCTAATTTAACAAACAATGTGTATTCACCAAAAAATGTAAATAGAATATCTGCATTTATTTTGTGCCAACAATGTACTTTTGTTCCAATCAGGCTTGATTATAGCAGGTTCTGAACAGTTTTGCCAACTAATTGCAAAAAATAATTCATTACCATAAATTAAGAGAAATCTAAAGTTTTGATCTTTTCCAGTCACAGAGTAATTGGTTTCAACTGAAAAGCTTTCTCCTTAAAGTACTGAGGCCTTTATTTTTATAAGTCTATAAAATGGAAAAGTCAAAGTAAGTGTGTTGTGTCTAAAGCCAATCACTAATCTAAGGCAAATCTTAATTTCTTTTTTTATTAAAAGTAACAAATTTGTTCCTGCTGCTATTAAATATGTAGAGCAAATTTAATATCCCAGCATTTTATGAAATTCCACTAAAACTCCTTAATGCTTATTTTTCTTTCAATACTTTTTTGCATCATATTCTGCTTTTGCAAAACATTTGGCAGGGAAGTGCTTAGTTTTGAATCTAGGCTGAGTTCTTCAAGCATGACTGAGGGCAAACTTATCTTTAGCTTAAATTATGTACAAACAAAATTGTTAACTCATTTGGATATCTAACAAAATCATTTGGTTCACCATGAAAAAAAAAGTTTTAAATAACCATTCTTTAAGTTTTTTCTCTACGTATTGATTTAATTCTATTTGAATCTGACACTGACCAAACAAGATCTATAGTCAGACAAACATTTCAGTATGGGCAGTATCTTTTAGGCTGATATGTCTATGGAGATTCTCTGGCCTCCAGGTCATGATTGTCCCAAAGGTGCTTTTTTTCAAGAGGCCACTGGACTTTCTGTGAGTGTGGTTTTTTTTTTAAGATGTTTTGCTTCTAATCCAAGAAGCTTCTTCAGCTCTGACTGGGTGGTAAGGAATGGAAGACAGCTGGTCATTTACATTCTTTAATGAGTTGTTAAGGCCACCTGGAGGTTTGTCTGTGTCATCAGGGGGTCACCTCAGTTAGTGCAAATGGGTGTGGAGCCTTCTTGAAATTGATGAAAGGACTGTGTTATAGACTGGAGATAGACAATGCCCTATCTGACTCCCTCTGTTGAGAGAGAGCTATTCAATTTTGACATAGATGACCTCTTTGACCTTTTTCTCAAACCAGTAGTACTCTCTGTCCAAAATGTGGACTTTGCTGTCTTCAAAAGAATGGCCTTTGCCTTTCAGGCTGATAGTTCATTTTGATGGCAAGATTTAGCATCTTTGTAGAGTACAGAGACAAAACCTGAGCAGTTCACACAATGACTTCTGGGTGTTTCCTCAGCTTAAGGCCACAATTGGTACCAGAATTTCTGTTGTAAGGCAGTGCATAAACCGAGTCATCACATGATTGGACCTGATTTTATGACTATTTTTGCTATGATCATTAGGCAAATCAATCATTAAACAAATCAGTTGTTAAGAAAATCACATGGTTATTGAGTCAATCATGTAGCTGTGAAACAAATCTGGCTTCCCAATTGGCTTTGCTTGTCAGAAGTTATCTGGAAAGGTCACAAATCACAACTGAATGACTGCAGACACAGTCATCATAAATGCAAGCCAGTTGCCAAGTGCCAAAATTATGTTCACATTTATGTGGGAACAGCATAATGATCATAACTTAAAAGACTGATCACCTTTAGGTCACTTTTTCTGAAGCCAATCATAATTTCAAACTCTTGTTAAATGAACAGGGGTAAGTAAGAACTACCCGCAGAGGAAAACTCGTCTTAAATCTAATGGTAAGAGTTCATTATTTAGCCCATTCTGTGGTGGTGATCATATTCTACTTTAGAAAATCACTTACTACATGTAAAAAATGTATACTGACATATTTCAACCAGAAAGGATATGGAGACAATTATATTCTGGATGCTACACACTAACTGAAAAGTTTCACGAAGAAGTATGTCACATTCATTCCATGACATTGTTGACTTCTTTATAGTTCTGTAATTTGTTTCTAACTTTAACATAAATAATATTTCAGATAAACATTTCTCCTACATTTTAAAAGCCTTTTATTACATCCGTTTTGGCACAACTCAATGGTGCAACTTAAAATCATTAAAATGTGAATACATTTGGAATCCTGAATTCCCATTATGATTCATATCTGTAATATTAGATATAATAAATATTTCAAAATTTGCAGTCAGAAAGATGGTCTAATAGATACCAACCTTTGTGTATTGTTTATCTGTATGATTGATAGTATTTTTTTGTTATTTCATTTAAATGAATTTCTGTGCTTCACATTCAAAACTCAGTCATTCTCAGTAATATCATTTATGATCGAAAACTATTCTGACAATAGATACATAAATCATGATCTGGACTTTACTATTTAACTAGCTTGGTTGCTTATTGAAAATAATTCTACATTAAAATGGTGAATACTTTAAAGAGCCTTCAGAATATCTTTAAATGAATATTACAGTAAAAAAAATTAAACATCAGTAAAAATTATATTTCAAATATGTTTCAGTTTCTGAACTCTTAAAAATATGTATTACATTTTTTATTTTTAAAAATCTTTATTCTATGTATGTCTTTTTTTTTCACAAAATTAATTTAAGATTAAGCCAAACCCCATGTGTCTCTTATTAAACTTCTGAAAAACTGTTCTTATTCAGTAATTTCACTGTGAAGAGCAAACACAACATAGACATAGGCTATCTGAATGCTTTATTTGCTACATTTAGAATATTAATAACATTCTTCCCAGAAGTTGTCACATCAAGTAAAAGATCTTTATTCCAGATTGTCTTTTGGGGCCAAATTGAGACTGGATGCATGCATTTAATAAATTGTAGTCTCAAGTAGTCATTTTTGTAAATAATTAGCTTCAGTGGAAGAATAAGTTCGCATATTGTATGCATCTAATGTTGCAAATGTATATACTGCAAACTTTCCTATTAATCAACAGTCAAGCACTGTAAGTTGGGTCTCATACATAATGAATTGTGCTTAAGCCTCCTGGGTTTCATTGATAGAAAAATAAGAGAAAACACAAGTGTAGTAAGCTTTTGAATAAAATTTAACTAGATTGCTCTGCATCCTGTAATTGTTTTGGAATCATCAGGGAATAGACAATTCATCTGCAATTTTGGTGGTAGTTTTTCCTTCATCTATCAAAGAATACTATTTAAATGACATTAAGGTGTTGAAATAACTACTTTAAAAAATCTACATAGAATGTTAATAATCATCTACATATAATGTTATGTGTTTTTTCCCTTTCTTCCACAGCCTTAGAAACTCTCTCTCTCTCTCTCTCTCTCTCTCTCTCTCTCTCTCTCTCTCTCTCTCTCTCTCNTCTCTCTCTCTCTCTGTGTGTGTGTGTGTGTGTGTGTGTGTAGAAAATATTTTCATGTCATTTTTAAGTATTTAAATACTTATTTTAATTTATTGTCTTCTTTTTGTAAATTGCTCTGAAGATATGATTGGAAAGTGATAAAAGTCCAATAATCAAGATTACTCAAATTAATCTGAGAAATTTAATTTGTGCACATTTAAAGGTAACAAGAATGTGTAATATTTACTTCCTGGTTTAGGCTGCTGACACCAAGTAGATTATGAAATGTTAAAATTGTAAAAGCACAGTGTATTAATCTCTGGTTAAGTAATACGTCAGATATATTTATTTGCTTATATAGAGCTAAGTGCCAAGAAAAATGAAACACTTCCTTGGAGCTGAGGCTCTGAGGAATTTGCTTTTCTTAAGATCTAGTTAGAGCTTTGTAAGCCTCCCATCTAATAAGATATCATTCTCTAAGCACCTTCCCAGTGTTCTGGACTACAGTGAACAGACTTCTCCAGTAAGCATGGCCATATAGAACAACAGTCCACAAGATGATGCCCGTCAGATCTCTTGGAAGTACAACTTGTCTACAGCACAATCAGGGCTGTTGTTCTAAATGTGTGCTTTTAATCCCCATGTGCCTTCCACTTCTGAACATGAGTTCTCAATGTTCAACTATTTATGTATTTATTTATTTTAGTCAATTGCTTACAAGATAATAGGTATAAGTAAAAACATAGTTATGAATACATGGATACATACCGTGTTTCTCCAACAATACGGCCTTCACCAATAGGAAGCCCCAGCATGATTTATTGGCATAAAATCAAATTAAGCCCCTCCCCCCAAATTAAGGCCCATATTAAACATGCGAAATGGGGGAGGATGGCGGGGGGGGATGGCGGGGGGGTTGCCATTAGGAAGTACTTTGTTGCATGTCCGGATATGGTGCTGCCTGCATTGGTGGAGCACTTCATATCGGGAGACCTTCTGCCACCGTTGCTTTCCCTTCTCCCTTGCTGCCGTGGCAACCACATTTGGCGCAACCACGTGCAGCCAGTCAGGGCTCCTCCCTGCAACTGGAGCCCTGAGAAGACACTTGGCTTCAGGCGCTCCTGTGGCCGCCTTCCCTTTGCCTTCAAGGGGGGAATGTACCCTTCCCCCAGGAATGGGTTGCAAAGGCACTGACCCTCGGCCAAGCCTGACCTGCAAGCATGACAGGTCAGGGAAATTGCGGGAAGGCGTGCACGGGATCTCGGGGTTAGGATTACGCGGTCCCCCAAGATAAAGACCAGATTCGCACACAATCATGGAGGCCCCAGAGGCACCCTACTTTGTAACCTCCAGGGCCGCAGAGGAGGAGCACCTAACAGGCAACGCGAGGTAACTATTCCTGCTTTTTTCCCACCTTCCTTTTCGGGGTTTTTGAAGGCGAGAAGAAACTTCACCCCCCCCGCCAACTTTCTGCCCCAAGGAGGGCTAACTTCAAGAAGCGTCGCTGTTGCCAAAATGGGTTGTGCATTTTAACTCTTCGGCGCAGCTCTGGCTTGACTTCAACCACCGCGCCGGCTGTCACCTCGTCCCGCAAGAGCAGCTCCAAAGCAGCCGCCATCCCCCACTGCCTAGAAACTAGAGGCGCCGCTTCTGCAGCCTTTCGGGGTAGGCATGCAAAACGCGCTTCGCTGCAGCCCCCCCCCCCGAAGCTGCCCTGAGCAGCAGCGAGGCAGAAGGGGAGGGAGGGAGGGAGGGAGAAGGGGCGGGGACTGCTTTCCCTTCTCACTCCGGGTTACTGCTCAGCACATGAGAAGCGCGTGCGGGAGGTGAGGAAGGAGACGGATGGGACGCTGGACGCACTGGGTTGAGAGGGCACCGCCCCTTCCCCCTCTCCAGAAAGGCAGGATCATAACTCTGGGGGGGGGGCAAAAAAAAGCGTGCGGGCTCCTGAAGCTGAAAGGCATGATGGGGCGTGGCCAGAACCCTCCGGCTCCGGGCAAAGGGGCAGGCAATGAAATGCACGAACGAGTGGAGGAGTCAAAGCCATTTCCCAGCAAACATCCCCATTGGGAGGCGCCGAAGCTTTGGAAGTTGTGGATTGGTTGGAGCTCACAGCGGGGCGGGCTCAAAGGAGGTCCGCGGCAGCAGGGTTGCCTCACCCACCTCCCCATGTCAACAAGCGGGGTTTGTACCTCTTTTCCTTTAATGCACGGTATTTGCTTTCCGAGCGAGGCCCGAGGTTTGGCCTAGAGCCAGTGGTGCGGCAGTGGCGGCGTGATAAAAAGTGGGCGGCCTCTTTCCCTCTCTCTATGTATGAAAGAGCTCGCCTCGCTCGGAGCGTTTGGCGAAGCATATGAATTTCGCAGTCGGAGAGGGAGGCGGCGACGAAAAGGACATGGCAACGGCAGGATGCTGCAAGTCAGGACCTTGCATTGAAGCAGCCCAGGAGGCACGTAGCCACCTCCCTCCAGCCTACCTTGAGGATTTGCCTTTTGTTGTTGTTATACTTGGCTTCAGGCGCTCCTGTGGCCGCCTTCCCTTTACCTTCGAAGGTAAGGTGAATTATTTTAAAAACCTCCACTCATCCCGCCAGGGCCGCGGCAGAGCCGTGCGGGCTGGGCAGAACCAGGAAACACCCACAGCTCGCTTTCCCGGTTCTGCCCAACTCGCGCAGCTCCGGTGCGGCCCTGATAGGATGAGCGGAGGTTTTTAAAATAATTCACTTTACCTTCAAAGGCAAAAGGAAGGCGGCGACAGGAGTGCCTGAAGCCAAGTGTCTCCTCAGGGCTCCGGTTGCAGGGTGGAGCCCTGACTGGCTGCACGTGGCTGTGCCAAACGCCGCTGTGTTACTGTAACGCCACAACAGCAAGGGAGAAGGAAAAGCAATGGTGATGGAAGGTCTCCCGAACATCCAAGCTGTTGCCGGCCGCCCACCCGCCCACCCAAGGATACAAGGGGGGAGGAAATTAAGTCATCCACGAAAAGATGGCCTAGCCAGTTTTTCGGGGGTCAAAAAAAAAAAAGGCCTGGCCTTATGTGAGAAACATGGTACAAGAAAAATAAAAAATAAAAGAAACAATAGGATAGGGATGGTAGGCACGTTGGTGTTCTTATGCATGCCTCCTACAAACCTCTTAGGAAAGGGGTGAGGTCAATAGTAGACAGTCTAAGGTTAAAGTTTTTGGGGTTTGGGGAAGAAACCACAGAGTCAGGTACAGTATTTCAGACACTGACCACTCTGTTGCTGAAGTCATATTTCCTGCAATCAAGTTTGTTGCGATTAACCTTGAGTTTGTATCTATTGTTTGATCTTGTGTTGTTATGGTTGAAGCTGAAGTATTCATTGACAGGTAAGTCATTGCAATGTTTGATTTTCTATGGTATGCTTAAATCGGACCGAAGGCGGCGTAGTTCTAGGTTTTCTAGTTCTAGAATTTCAAGTCTGGTGGCATAAGGTATTCTGCAACAAGTAGAGAAGTGCAAAACTCTTCTTGTGAAATATTTCTGGATTTTCTCAACTGTACTAATATCAGATACGTAATGTGGGATCCAGACTGATGAGCTTTATTTGAGTATTAGTCTAGAAAATGTTTTGTATGCTCCAGTTAATAGTGTAATATTACCAGAGAAAAAGCTACGTAAGATTAGGTTAACAACTCTTAACGCCTTTTTGGCTATGTAGTTACAGTGGGCTCTAGCACTTAGATCATTTGAGATGAGTACTCCAAGATCCTTGACAAAGCTTGGATCATCAACAAGGTCTTGACTATTCAGCTTGTATTTTATTTTCTGATTTATTTATTTTTTTTGCCAATATGTAAGACAGAGCATTTATTTGTTGAGATTTGAAGTTGCCATTTGTTTGATCATTCTGATACATAGTCAAGGTCTTTTTGAAGGGTAGCAGTATTGTCTGTGGTGTTGAATAGCTTTACATCATCAGCGAAGAGAGCACAGTTGCTCTTAATATGATCACAGAGGTCATTTATGTAGAGTATGAAGAAAGTTAGTCCTAGAACACTGCCTTGGGGGACACCATTGTTGACTGGTACAGAATTTGATAGGACACTCCCAATTTTGACCATTTGTTGTCTGTTTGACAGGAATGCTTCTATCCAGTTATGCAGGTGTCCAGAGATACCGTAAGATTTTAGTTTTAGGAGTAGTTTGTCATGTACCACTGAATCAAAGGCTTTACAGAAGTCTATGTAGATTGCGTCTATTGCTTTGCTTTGATCGAGTTTTGTAGTCCATATATTTTTGCAGTGTAAGAGTTGCAGATTAGTTTTTTCCTGAAACCAAATTGTTTATTAAAGAGTAGGTTGTTTGTTTCTAAGTGGAGGATGATGGATTGGTTAATAATTGATTCCATGACTTTACAGGTGACGCAGCATAAAGAGATTGGTCTGTAATTTTCAACTAGGCTGGGGTCTTCCTTTTTGAAGATGGGTATGACCATGGCTTGTGACCATAGTTTTGGCAAGGAGTTGGTCCTGAAAGATTTTTCAAAGATTATGCTTAGAGGTTCAGCTATGGCAGTGGATAGCTTTTTTAAGAAGTAGGCACATATTCCATCTGGTCCAGTAGATAGAGATGTTGTAGATTGAGTAGTGCTTTTTCAACATTGTCTTCTGTAAAATCGATATGTATTAGATCATGTAGTTGTCTGTGGTTCAACTAGGAAATACTTGGCATGATCCATTGCTGTTTACAAATACTGAGCCAAAGAATGTGTTAAAGAGGTTGGCTTTAATAGTGTCGTCATTGCAGTCTTTACCATTAGGTCTTTTCAGGGGTGGGATGGACCTTGAGTCTTTTAGTTTGTTGTTTACAAAATTGTAGAAAGCGCAAGTGGAATTGGTGCGTAGAAGGTTTTCTTCTTGTTTAATGTGATAATTGGTGCATTCAGTCTTTATCTGGTGGCATAAATTTTTGTGTCGGCTTTTGAATTTGGCAACGTGACCAAATTTGTTTTTCAGCCAAAACGATTTATTTTTGGATTGAAGCTTCCTTATTGTTATGGGTAATTTGTTTTTTCTGGATTTGGGAGTTGTTAATGGTACATATAGTTTGATGACTCTTTTGACTTCAAGTAAAAATATGTTGTTATGGTCTTCTACAGTATTGCATCCAGTGAATAGAAATTGCCAATCAAGGGATGAGAGATCGTTGTTTATAAGATCATAGTTGCTTTATTTGAAATTATAATTGGGGATTCCATCATTGTGATTATTTTTGTGTGGACGTATGTTGAGACAAAAGTCAATCATGTTGTGGTCATTGTTGGAAAAGGGTTCTTTAATTTGTATTCTGTAAATTGAATTAAAATTATTGCAGAAGGAGAGATTGAGGCAGTTGTTAAGTCTAGTGTTGTTGGTTACTAGTTGTTCTAGTCCTGGATTTGTTACTATAATATGTAGTATTGTTACTATAATAGGTAGTATCAGTCCTATTTTTCCCCGTTAGTCTACTGATTTGGTCTCATCAATTTGATATTCTGGAAAGGATTCTGCCTTCAGAAAATCAAAATAGCTGGCTATTCCTAGGAAGATTTCAAAGTCCTTTGTAGATTAGTTTTCATGAAATTGATTATAAGCATTGAAGTGGTTGAAGATTCTAATAATTTGCCTTCCCAAGTGATAACAACTGTCATATTGAGTACTTCCTGGTGAGATATGTTTGGCTTTCATTGTCTCTGGATTTAAGAACTGGATAAAAATGCAAGTCTTTTCCCAATCTTTTAATTGTTAATTAGTTAATGATTATGTAGTGGTTTTTATTTTAATTTTGGTTTCAATTTTTTTTAATGTAGTTTGTATTTTTTATTGTCAGAAAACATGAATTTTGCAATAAACAGAAATGTGAGGTATATGTTTATTATTAAAGAAATAAAGATAATGCATTTGCAACCAATAAAAAGCACACAAGATAAATATTAATATGATTTTATTTAATAACATTTAAACACATAAAGGAAATGTTTATATGAACAAGTAAAACACACACACATTTATGAATGTATTACAAAATCAATATCACTTTCACAAAGTATCTTTGCTCCTTTCTAAAAGAAGAGAGGATCATCTAGCTATTTTAACAAAGGATAATAGTGTGTTTGCACAATTTTCTAAAATCCAAAATGGAGCATCTTCCTTGCCAATGCTGTGCTAAAAACATGTCTGCTCAAAATTGTCTCTTTGCATACTTTGCTGTAGCAACAGTTTCTATGATTGACATGTGAAAATTACCTTTTCCTACTTGGTTAAGGTCTTATATGCTCTCTGGGTAAAAAGAAAATCAGAAGGTTTTTAGATTTCAGTACAAGACAAGAAGTCATTATTTGAATTCTCTGCCGACTGGGGAAAGTCCCAAGAATTTTTGAGTAGCCTACTGCTGTTTGATAATAATTTGAGGCTCCAGCATTTTAAGTCCAGACTAAGGTTGGACATTGGGTACAAAATGAAAATTAGATGTAACAAATTATTTTTCATTTAATCAAAATGTTTTAAACATTTTACTATATCACAATATTCCTCTTAACTGAAAATAATGTATAACTTTTGTAAACAAAAAACAGTAAAAAAAACCCAATAAGTAGCCAAATCTAAAAAATCATTGGAGTAGGGACCTATTATAAAAACATGCATGAGGAAAAATAAGGAGTTGAGATATTAAGTTTAAATTTATAATATTCATTTTAAGGCTAATATTACAACAACAGTATAGAAATTCTGCTGATGCCCTTTTCAAGTGGAGAAATGGAAAAGATTGTAGGCTGAATTTTAATTAACTGCTGGCGGGCTGAAAATAAGAGATATTAGTATTTTGCAGAGAAGTGGGACATTAAACACAAGCAATTCTATGGATTCAAATTCCCAATAAGAAGAACACTTAGATAATACAGTATCTGGGATTTAAAAAGAAAGATGTTGAAATAATCAAGCAAAAATCTGTACACCATATGATAAATTTGAAAAGTTTGCACACAATTTTGTTTTCAGAGCTCACTTTTACCAGGAGAAAGATCTTTAAAATCAATTGGAGAAGATGCTTACGAAATTAAGATAACTGGGTGAATGGATAGCAATTTTGACTGATTTGTTTTTTTAAAAATCCCCCTTTATAATTGTTTAAGCACCCTCTATATATTTTTTTCTGTTGCAAATCTACAAATTTCAAAGTGGAGAACAAGATTTGAAGCCAGGATTTAAATCCATTTTTTCTGTGAGATTTACATCAATTCATCTTGCTTGACATTTTCCTCAACAGTTGACACATTCCTTGCATAAATAAATATATTTCCATTTGTATTCTACAGAGAGCATAAACCAAAAAGAGAAGTAGAATTTTCAGAAAAAAAGATAACTTCATAATATTTCTAGTCATTGGCAATGCACAGAATTATTTCCCTGTCCCTTTGTCTGTTTTTTGCTTTGTGTTGTTTCTTAGTTCAAGCTTCATTCAAGCAAAATTTGCTTTATATTTTGTATAATAACTGTAGGTATCTTTTTCTAATCTGGCATGCATCATATATTTTGGTGGCTGCCACTTAGGAAATCGTATCTATCTGTTCACTGGTGTATTTCAAAAAATTTTGCCACCGGTTCGATTAGCGTGGTTTGGTGGGCACGCACAGCAAATGCACACTTTGTGCAGGTGCAGAGGCTTTCCGACTCGCTTCCTGCAATCCTGCACTATCCCTGTTGCTTCAGCAGCTGCCGCGTGGCAATCTGCTGTGCCGCTCAAAGCAGCTGCACTTCAAAAACAGGAATAAAAGTTGGTATGGGAGCCAAAGCGGGTGGGTGGGCACAGCAGAGTGTTGGAGAGAACCGGTTCGGTCTTTGCTGCTCATCAGCTCTACCAGCTCAGCAGAACTGGGCCAAACAGGTAGAATACCACCACTATATCTGTTGTTCTTTAGGTATTTACTCCTGCCTAAATATAGAAAATGTGTTCCTTTTTTCTAAACGATATGCCTAGACATTTGCTGACTTTGAAAATATTATAAGGAGATATTTTATCTCCCCGGGTTTAAATAATAGTTATATGGAAAGGAGATATGTATGACCTATTTACTGGAGATTGGAAACTGAAGTGCTTTATTCCAAATTTCTTTTCTTTCTTTTCTTTTCTTTTCCATATTTATTTTCTTTGCACCCCACCCCTTGTCATTTGCATTTGGATTTTTGGCCTGTCTGAAGTTTCTTTTACATAATGGACTTTCTTTGTTGTGCTTTGTTTAAGCAAAACTTGGTTATGGTGAAACTCTGCTGTTTTAAAATGAATGCTACTCTGTGACTCTTTCAACAGAGTGGAGGCCTCAATATCTTGTGAAGTATGTGAAGCCTCAGGGGAAATGAAGGAACCACTGAAACAATGTATAGCTTGGCTTCAAGCTTATTTCACTGAGCCCCAGTTAATTCTGAAACTTCCAGTGCCTCCTTTTCACCATCATCTTCTAGAACAAGGTCTGTATGTCTTGTATATAATATTTGGAACTTTTTATATGATGTACACTTCTGTTGTTGTTTTTTATAAGGTTTGTACTTGGCTTTTGAGTAACACTTTAGTGATTAAAATCTGCAAAAAGTTATGATTTTATTTTATTGATATCAAAATCAAATACAGTGGAAGTCTGTACAGGTCTGCTAACCCTGCTTGCTCAAACTTCTAAAACACAAGAGTGTTTCTCAATCACAGCAACTTTAAAAACATGTTGCTTTCAACTCCCAGTGTTCCCCAGGCCACACAACGTAAAATGGTTGAGTTTGAGAAATACTGTGCTAAAATAATGCTTCAATGGGATTCAGTTACATGACACAGTCATCAGATCTTCATTTAATGACAATAGAGCTAAAGAAGCTTCTTGGATGAGAAGTGAAACGTCTTCAAAGAAAAACAAGAAAGTTCAGTTGCCTCTTGAAAAAAAAGCACCTTTAGGACTTTACTGACAATAGTTTAATTATCATCTGGAAGAAACTGCATGCAATAAAATAGAGTTTAAAGTTCCATATTTCCAAAAGATGCTATTTATTTCTATTGTTAAACACAAGAGAAGTAGGGATTTTGCTTTTTCTGACAGATGGTATCAGGGACAGTACCTCCAGTGACTAGCAGCAGGTTCCTTAAGCTTCTTGAAATTACAGGGGGGTGGGGGGGTTTTAAGAAAAAAATATTTTAACCAGATTAATATTTGTTAGGTATTGAGCATGGGTCGGAATAAATGGAGACAGCCTCTGAACTGTGAACTTCAGCTCTTTATTTGCATAGTGACTTCCAATTTAACAACAGTGAACTCTGCCTTACAAGGCAACCCTTGTAAGCTTTAACCAACAGCGNGCTAACAGCCAATCAGAAGTGCAGGGCCAGAACCCTGCACTTTACCTCAAGCTCACACTTTCTTAACTTTATTGCATACACAACACCCCTTCCCCCTGGCTTCTTAATTCCGGTGCAGTTATATAGTCCTTTAAATAGGACGG
>BHEV01025304.1:0-27009 GCA_004319985.1 Emydocephalus ijimae
GCGACCCTTTATTCAATAAGAATAAAGTCTGTTAACTTTTAGCCTGCATCTGTCTCAGTCATTGCCGCCGCTCCACAACACCGGCGATGAGGGCGGGATGCAATAAGAGACAACCAGGCAAAGACAGCTGAGCACAGTCACTGTCAAAAAGAGCCGAAGCCACAAGAGCTGAATATGTCACCGTCGCTGACGCTCTCCACGAGCGCGAAGTTCAAACTCCCAACTGGGAGTCTGACGCTGCCTGATAGGCACAGACGCAAGCGCCTTTTTAAAGGCGCAAATTTAAATCCTCCACAGCTGAGGGAATCAGCACTACCGTTTCCAAGAAGGGCACAAACCCGGCATTCCCTCCCTTCCAACCGTCGGGCGAAACATGGGAGTCGTATACGAACCGTTTGGACTGTTTCCTGAATGCTATCAACCTGACAGAAGCCACTGACCTGAGGAAAAGATCTTATTTTCTGAGCTTCTGTGGGGCTGCAGTTTTTGATACAGCCGCAGCATTGGTGTCCCCACGCTCTGTTAAGGCTATTCCCTGGGAGGAGTTGCAGGGAATTCTATCTAACCACTACTCCCCCAAACCCTCTCAAATAGCTAGGAGACTAGCTTTTAGAAGGAGAGTTCAGGCTGAAGGGGAGACAGTTAGTCAGTATATGGCAGCTTTAAGATCAGCTGCCATACACTGTTGATTTAGGGATTACTTAGAAGACATGTTGCTGGACCAAATTGTAGGAGGGGTTAGAGACCTTAAATTACAGAGGCGTTGACTAGCAAAAAAGGATTTAACCCTAAGTTTGGCAATTGAAGAAGCTCAGGCTGCTGAGCTATCAGAGCTGTCAGCAGCAGAGATTCAGGGGAACCCCATAAAGCAAGGGAACTCTGCCATTCACTTTGATGTGGTATCCCTAGAAGAGGAACCACTTGAGGTAAACCGCCTCAGACTGCCAAGCCCCCCCCCTCCAGAGGTGCCTAGAAGAAACGCCAATCCAACAGCCAGACAGCAACCTAATTGTCTGAGCTGTGGGGGGGCATATCCCAGGTCAAACTGCAGATTCAGAAACGCCATCTGCCTAAACTGCCAGAAAAAAGGCCACATAGCTAGGGTTTGCCAAGCTGAAAACACCTTCTCACAAAGACCTCAAGCTGCCGCCTCCTTCCAAAGGCAAGTTGAAGATTGCTACAGCTGTTACCACTCAGACAATACCACCCCTGGGTCTAACAAAATAAGCATTTTTGTCTCCCTATAAGGTAAACCCTGTCAGATGGAGGTGGATACCGGGTCTGCCCTCTCAATCATCTCGTGGGCCACCCTGAAGAAGCTGCTCCCTACATTCTCAAAGAAGAAGCTGCTCAACTGCCACCTGACTCTTCGAGACTATCAGGGAAAGACCATTCCAGTCCTGAGGAAAGGCAAGCTCCTTATTCAATTCCAGAACTTTAGAGGCCACTTGCCTCTGGTGGTTGTAGATGGTGCCCATCCCAGCTTGCTAGGGCTAGATTGGTTCCCTGCCCTGGGTCTTAGTGTAACTGGTATTCACTCTGTGGTGAATACTGAGGTAGACACCCTTTTCAGGGACTACGCTGATGTTTTTAGTAATGAGCTGGGATGTTACTCTGGTACCCCTATCTCATTTGATGGGAGCCCACAAGCCTCCCCCATTCACTTAAAACCTCGTAGAGTCCCATTTGCCATTTGCCCTAAATTGGATCTTGAACTAGATAAGCTAATTAAACAAGGGGTACTAGAACAAGTAGATTTCACCAAATGGGAGACCCCCATAGTCACCCCCCTAAAAAAAGATGGCAGCGTGCGAATCTGCGCAGACTATAAAACGTCCCTCAATCGTTTTCTGCATACCCAGTCCCTGTAATTCAACACTTGCTGCACCCTTTTGAGCCAGGCACAATTTTCGCAAAACTTGGTATGTCCCAAGCATATCAGCAGTTTCCAGTAGACAACCACACTGCTGACTTGCAAACAATAGTTATCCACAGGGGTGCTTTCAGATGTAAACATTTACAATTTGGAGTTAGTGTGGCCCCAGGTATCTTTCAGTCCCTGATGGAAAGGATCCTCCAGGGACTCCCAGGGGTAGTCCCATATTTTGATGACATTTTAGTCTCTGCCACGAACAAAACACAATTATTACTCAGGGTTAGGTCAGTTCTTGACCGTTTTAGGCAGCATGGGTTAAAACTAAAAAAGGACAAGTGCACCATTGCCACTAAGCAAGTGGACTTCCTTGGTTATTGAATTGATGCCTCTGGAATCCATCCCATAGAAACAAAAGTTAGGGCCATACATGAGGCACCTACTCCCTCTAACAAGACAGAGCTACAAGCCTTTTTAGGACTACTGAATTTCTATGCAGCTTTCCTTCCACACAAGGCTTCTATAGCTGAACCTTTACCTAGACTGTTAGATAAAAAAAGCCCCCTGGCACTGGGGGCAAAAAGAAGCCAATGCTTTCCAAGCAGTCAAATCCCTGCTAACCTCAAATGCAGTTTTAGTCCAATTTAACCAGGAACTTCCCCTAGTTCTCGCTGCAGACACTTCACCTTTTGGCATAGGGGCAGTACTCAGCCACAGGCTACCCAATGGCTCTGAGGCCCCAATTGCCTTCTTCTCAAGAACATTCTCTACAGCAGAAAGGAACTATAGTCAAATTGACAAGGAAGCCTTAACAGCTGTGGCTGCTGTAAAAAAATTCCATGAATTCCTTTATGGTCATTACTTTGAACTCATAACAGACCACAAACCACTCTTAGGCCTTTTAGCAGGAGACAAGCAAACCCCACATGAACTGTCCCCATGGATGACCAGATGGACGCTGTTCCTAGCCGCCTACTCATATACGCTGGTACATCACCCGGGGAAGAACCTGTGGCATGCAGATGCCCTTAGCAGGTGCCCCCTTCCAACACCAGTAGAAGACCCTGCTCCAATCCATGCCATTTTTGATTGCAACGAACTCAACCTACCAATCTCAGCTGAGGACATTGCTGCCCACTCCAGAAGGGACAAGGTAATCTCCCAAATCCTGGACTGGGTGGGGAGTGGGTGGCCTGAAATTCAGTACACCTCTGAATTCATCCCATTTAAAACCCACAGGCATGAGTTATCCTCACTATAGGGTTGCTTGCTATGGGGGACAAGGGTGGTCATACCCACCATGCTAAGAGAGACAATTTTAAAAGCCCTTCATGAAGGCCACTCAGGCATCGTGAGGATGAAGGCTCTGGCCCGCAGCTACATATGGTGGCCAGGCCTGGATGCCGGGATCTCCACTTGGGTAAGCACATGCCAGCCCTGCCAGGCAACTAGATCAGCACCTCCAACAGCTGTGCCAACTCGATGGGAGGATGCTGGGGCCCCTTGGTCCCGACTGCATATTGACCTGGCTGCCCTGTGTATGGGCGGACCTTCCTGGTCGTAGTAGACTTGTTTTCTAAATGGAATGATGTGGCTCTACTTCCCTCCACAACTACGCTGGCTGTCACGCGAGCCCTGGCCAGACTGTCACGCATGGCTTCCCTGACACCTTGGTGTCAAATAATGGCCCCCAGTTCATCTCTTGTGAGTTTGGGGTCTTTGCAGCCAACCTGGGCATCAGACATGCCCTCACAGCCCCTTTTCACCCTGCAAGCAATGGGATGGCTGAGAGGGCCATTAGATCTGTAAAGGAAGCCTTAGCAAGGTTTGGCCAGGCACTCCAAGCTGTCTGCCTACTTACTCAGCCAGCATTCTACTCCATGCACCACCACCACCAAGTCCCCTGCAGAACTATTGATGGGCAGGCGTCTCAGGACTACCATGGACAGGTTACACCCCCACTATGCCCCTGGCACATCTTTAGGCTCTGACAGCCTTGCCAGGGAATTTGCCCTGCAGGACCAGGCTTATGCCAGGAACTATGCAGGGCACCCTTTGTGGATGCCAGGGCAGATAGTTTCTGTTATAGGACCCAAGTCCTATAGGATCCTGCTGGAAGATGGTCGAGTGTGGCGCCGGCACATAGACCAGCTAAGGAGGTGTTGGGCAACAGCTGCAGCCGACTTCCAGGGACCACCAGATGTGCCAGTCTACCAGCCGCCTGAAACCTACTCGCCTGACACCCCAATCTTCCAACCGCCCGCTGAAGCTGACCAGCCGAATGACCAGGTCTAACCAGCAGCTGCGAACCGCTTCCTGCCTGATGACCCGGTCTACTGGCCAACTCCTGTACCGTCCCCGCAGCGAACCAGTCAGAAGGACCTACCTGGTCAGCAGCCGGACACTCGGACAAGGTCTTCTGAAGGCCAGCAAGAATCTCCAGGCAACCCCCAGCAAGCAACGGACACTTTACCTGCTAGCAGGCCTCTAGACCTTCGACGATCTCTCCGTGAGCGAAGGCGGCCTGCCAGACTACAGGACTACGCATGCACCTGGCCAGGGGGAAGGAGTGTTGTGTCCGCTGACTGACAAGTCCTCCCTCCGGTCTGCCGCCTGAGCACGGGAGCGCCAATCGCTCCCATTGGCTGATGCCGTTTGACAGCCAGCTATAAAAGGGGCTGTCAAACGGTATCAGCTGTTGCTGCCAGCTGACTGCCAGTTAGCCTCGGCAGCCGTGGTGACCCTTTATTCAATAAGAATAAAGTCTGTTAACTTTTAGCCTGCATCTGTCTCAGTCATTGCCGCTGCTCCACAACAGTGAGGGAACCTCAATTTAGAGGACGCAAGGAATGGTCTTGAAAGACAGGAAGAAGAGCAAAGGTCAGATAAAAAGGCCTTGAGCCCAGGCCAGAAAGTAACTTGAAAAAACCTCTCAGATAAGCCGCTCCTGAGTTCACATGGAAATAAAGGGAACGAGGGGGAAAGAACATTCAGACCAGTGGTAGGATTCAAATTTTTTTACGACCAGTTCTGTGGGCATGGCTTGGTGGGCATGGAAGGGGAAAGATAATGTAAAATCTCCAGTCAGAGGTGGTATTTGCTGATTCTCCAAACTACTCAAAATTTCCGCTACCGGTTCTCCAGAGAGAGAAGGTCAGAACCTGCTGAATACCACCCCTGATTCAGACTCACAATATTTTGTTTCTATAGCTTTTTTACAATAAAAATAATCCTGACCTATATGGCATTGGTTTCTTAGTCTGGTCTACAGTGTAGGGCTGACATTCAGAAACAAAACATCCATGCCAATTGCAATAGCCATAAGGAAATGCACGTCACCTTTATTATGAAAAAATAGTAGACAATTTGGCAATGCAGGCACTAGAAAAGATGTGCCAAGTGTAATTATAAAATTGTAAGAGGAAGAAGAAGAAACTAATATTCACTGAACATAAGTAGATATCAAACCGAAAAAATGAATTAAAAATCAAGTAATTCCAGGCTGAAATCTCTTTGCCTAAGGGAATTTATTTATTTAATTTACTGATATGGCTGCCACCTTGCAAATGTAATTCTGAGCAGCCAACAACATGTAAAAACAATTTTAAAAACAGTATTAACGAACAGTAAAGCCTTCCTTATCTCTTTATTGCTCTTGGCCCAATTGCATCAGAATAAAGCTCAAGTGGGTGTGAGAAACAATCCATCAAAAATTATACCACAGGAAATTATGCATAAATGGAACACAAGAGGTTTGGGTTTTCACTCTGGACACAATCAACATATTAATGTTTATTTGTTTAACCACCACTCATATCACTGAAAATTTCTCAGAGATGCACGATTGCTTATCAGTAAATAGCAGGGCTGTGCACTGCTTCAGATTTAATATCGAAAATGTTCTCCAGAATGTGCAAGGGCATGAATGCAGCCTTCACTTGTGGAGCCAGATCTAGCTGCTTTTAAAGCTGACTGCTTCACACTGGGATGAAACCAGCCAAAAATAAATGAAATGTTAGCGGGCGTGCATAAGTGTACCAATCGTGCCCCCCTATTGTTTCTTTTTATTTTTCTTATACGTATCCATCTCATGTATTCATAATTATGTTTATACTTATGCCTGTTCTCTTGTAAGCAATTGACAAATCAAATAAATAAATAAAAAATAAAAATAAAACTGCTTTCATACAAGCTGTTGCTATATTTCATAAAGACGCTCAAGGAGATATCAATATTTGAGGACAAAAAGCCTTCATTTCAAAAATTCAAGCTGCTGATTGCCAACTTTAAAGTCCTATATGAGTTGGGGCCAGGCTACTTGAAGGCTCTTCCCTATTGCACCCACTGACCCACCAAGATGGGAAGGAAGGCCATGTTATGGGTCCCATCAATTAGGGATATACATCTGGTGAGCTCATGAAAAAGTGTCTTCTTGGTGGTAGCCCCTTCCTTAAGAAATATCATTCCCCCAAGACACAGTTGGCCTCTCATCCTGCTTCTCTGCCCAAAGGTCCTAAAATGTAGATTTGTCAGTAGCCCCAAAATGGAGACAGAGCTAATAAAGTGGCTCTGATTTGATTGTGTTGCTGTTGCCACTAGGGAGGGGGGGGCTAAAATAAACTATTATAAAATAGTTTAAACAGCCAAATGTCAAACTATGTAATAAACTATTATATGGTGTGTTAGGGATAACATTGTTTACCCTAACTGGTTTAGGTAAAATAATAAATATGTAATCATAGTTTGTAAGTTAAAGTGTCGGTAACTTTAACTGTAGGAATGTAATGAAGGGAGTGGTTGTGAAAGCACTTTAAAAGAGGCAAGACGGCAGCTTGCACTCTCTCTGGCTTTGATGATCCCTGATTACTGTTTGAAGACTGCATTTTGCCTTGCTCGAATGGGAGAGAAAAGGACTGTTGATTTATTGTAAGTGAACTGACCTTGGATATTTCTACACGGACTTTTGCTAACTGAATATCNCTATTATTTTTACTGAATGTTAACAAACATACAAGCTTATCTCACTCATTTATCTGTATGCCTATCTGACTATCGCTGCACATTCTGTTTAGCTTGTCTCCTTAACACTGGTTGGGGAACCCAGGCTTAACATGGTGGATTTTCTAAATCCTGCAAGTACTCAGAGTCACCTATGTGTGAGTCGTGTGGCTGCATAAATTTGTTTAATAAGTAAATAATAAATATTTTTTTCCTACTTACATTTCTTTTCCCTACAGAATAGAAATTTCTTCACAAATTTTACTTTAGTACGGAATAGAGTTTCCAATGATCTAAAACCAGCTCAGAAAAAACTCTAGCTTGTAAAGATCACCAGCATCTTAAGATGAGAGACCAGCCAAACCAAAATATGCAAAATACAAACCAAGATTTTTCTATGATATCCAAATCAGATATATTTATCAAGCAATCGCACTCATCGTTGCTCTCCTTCTTGGTCTTCTTTTCTATATTTCATTGTTTTAGACAGAAAACTTCCAGCAGAAGATGTATGTTTCTTAAAAGGAAACATGAAAGGGACAGGCTTTTGAACCAATTTCTCTAGAGTTTATGAGCTCCTCACCAAAACTAGTTTTCTAGTCAAGGTTCTTCAACTTTCTCATGACATTCAGACTCTGAGTAAGTCAAAAGAAAATAGTAGATAGTTGGATGAAGATAATCCCATCTCAAAGCTGCAGATCATGTCAGATTTTATACTGTGTAAATACCTTATCTAGGTGTTACACGGTATTACTGAATATACTAACACTTAATTCCCAGAGAAACAGAGTTTTCTATTTCTTTGGGATAGATTTCCTATTCTGCAGAGAAAAAAACATTTAAGAATGATTTCTGAAGACTATTATATTTTTCCAGAATCTCGGAGTCCAATGCTGCTGGAATCTGTGAATATATATGAGCAGCATTTATTTATTTATTTTGGAGATTCTGCCTCATTCCCAAAAACCAACTAAAGTTTTAGTCAATAATCCCCCCCCCCCAGTCTGATTCTTGCAATTATCAATTCGCTTTCAGGTGATACATGTTTTCCAATCATAAAATCAATGGTGGGGCTCAATTTTTTTTACTACAGGTTCTGTGGGCGTGGCTTAGTGGGCGTGGCAGGGGAAGGATACTGTAAAATCTCCAGTCAGAGGTGGTATTTGCCAGTTCTCTGGACTACTCAAAATTTCCACTACTGATTCTCTAGAACTGGTCAGAACCTGCTGAATACCACCCCTGCATAAAATGATATAATCCAGGAGCTGCAAACTTAGAACAGCGTGTTTCTGAACTTTCTTACATTGTCATAAAATCACATTATGACAATCTTAGAGGACAATTCTCTTGTATTGTGTAACAAACTACTCATACAAGTAATTTTACACACAGCTGAATATGATTTTAACGGTCAGGAATGATGAATGAAAATTCATTGAGACCTGTATAAACCAATAAAACAGTAAACAACATTTGGCCTTTGATCGTTATTCTCCTCTGTAATCATCATTCCTCAAAGTCTCTTCTATTCCATTGCTATTTTTACTTTCCTTTTTTTATTCAAAAGCTATTGCAAGCAGGCCAATGATTGTGTTCTCTGTCACCAATCAAAAAATTCTGGTAACAGCATCTGAGGCAATATCATCACCCAATTAGCTGGCCAAGAAGAGGGTATAAAAATGGCATTCAATCACTGTACTTTCCACTTCATGCTGTGGTTGACATTTGGTGCTTTGCAAAAAAAAAAAAAAAACATCCTGGAGCATTTTCAGGGATGGAAGCACTGACAAGGTGTTCTCTGCTCAAGAAATCATTTACAGTAGCTTAATATGTCTGGGGAAGAAAGAGATGTCAAGAAGCCGAATGGGTTCCACCAACTACATTCCACCCATGAGACAATAAAAACCTCTGCAGCAGTCCAGGGCTTTCGCTGGAAACTGAGTCAGAATAAATCAGGTCAACTGTTGAATAGAGACGGATACTGAATTAGTACAAAGGGTGCTTATAGAAATGGCTTATGTTAATTGCACATTAGTAGCAATCAAGAAGACAGAAACAGTTCATATGTGTATTTTACAAACAGTTAACAACTCTTCATCCAATCACTTTGATACAAGCTGGAGTATGTTTTTCCTTTGACCAGCATGAAGATATTCTTGCTCTACGGAGTTTTTAAAATTCTAAACTATTTGTTTCTCATGGCTGCATCATGGATTAAGGTCATAATATACAGAAGTATTTATTTCTCATGTTTTAAATTTTTTTAAAACAAGGTCCAGCCTTTTTGTAAGAAAATATTTCTGAATTCTGAATGTTTTGGGGCTATAGTGAAGTCTACTTTTTCTTCCTGCTATGTTAAATCCTTTTAACATGGATAATCTGTGTAGCATAATCCACTTAATTAGCCTTTAATCATTAATTTAATGAGCTTTAATGTTATTTCAAAGTACTGTATGATTTTATAGTATATTCAGTATCTTGGTCAATTTTAATGAAAATCAAATTTTGTCCATATTTAATTTAAAAATGTTCTCTTGAGTTTCCCCACTCAAATAGTTCAACTGATTATTTCCTGCTGAATCAGAAAAAGGAATGTTTTCTTCAATAGGAAATGAATGATGCTGGTCAATTTCAAGTTTATAGATATTATGAAACATCTGATCATATATAGTGAACTGACAGAAGCAAGCAAATGTATCTGTATCTATAGCAAACAGGCAAGCTATTGAAAAAAAAGACCTTTTTCTAACTTAATTTTCTCAACATCCATTGAACTACAGTTCCATCAATTCAAAATCCAGAAGGACTCTTGACTTAGATATCAAGTTGGAGGAGAATTCATTAGTCTAAATTCTAAAAAAAAAAAAAAAAGCAGCAAGATCCCCACAAGCTTTACCAAATATTGCTGATAAGGTCGTACCCTCTTAAAGATGAAGAGAAGTAATATCTCTTTCAGGCAACTTCTCATAGGATAGTTAATTCAAAATTCCAAAAGCAAGGATACTGTTCTGATGTCTATGTATTGAGATATATTGAAATAGGATATATCTCATCATTATGGAGTTAGACAACCTTACACAAATAGATCAGGTGTGTCAAACTCAAGGCTCGCAGGCCAGATCTGATTGAGCTCTAGTGGTGCAGTGGTTAGAATGCAGCATTGCTTGCTAACTCTAACCACAGCCACGAGTTCGATCTTGACAGGCTCAAGGTTAACTCAGCCTTCCATCCTTCCAACTTCAGTAAAAATGAGGACCCAGATTATTGGGAGCAATATGCTGACATTATAAACAGCTCTAAAGCACTATGAAGCAGTGTATAAGTCTAAGTGCTATTGCTATTGCTGTTTTTAATTCCTTTGACTCCTTTAATGATTAGTCACAATTCTTTCCACCCTCCCTGCATGAGTGTGCACTATGATTTTTGGATTGCTATGTGTTAGGAATAACAAGGTTACCTAACGTAATTTGGGTAAAATAATATATATAAACTATGATAGTGAATTTAAGTGTGTGTCACTTTAAACTGCAAAGCATGTAATTTTGGGTGCGGTTGTAAAACCGCCATAAGAGGGAGCAAGAGAACTTGCTTGATTGCTGGCTTACTGAATTGCTTGCTGACTATGATGGATTGATGGTTTGTTAACTGCATGTTCCCTGTTGCTGAAGGAAGAAAGGAGGTTTGATTTCTTCATATCTCTACTGCGAAGAGATATATTACTGGACTGATATTTAAGTTTACTGACCTCTTTTTCGACACTGGACTTTGCAACTGAATAATCCCCAAACGGACTGAACTAGTGAATGATATATGGACTGTTTTGACTATGCTAAAACTCTTACTGGAATAAACTATTTAACTAGCACAGTGTATCTGTTTTACTGAGTGTAAACTACAAAAACGTTTATCTCACATATTTGCCTGCCTGCCTGCCTGCCTGCCATGCAGATTCTGCTAGAGTGTACTATCCCTAACACTATGTACTATATTTTTTTCTTACTGAAGACTTGCCAAATGTCTACATAAAAATGTGATGTAGACCAAAACAATTTTTCAGAACATCAAAGTCATATCCATGATCAAACCACTCTGCAGGCATGGAGCCTTACTTAGGACTTGCAATGGAAAAGGAAAGCTAAATAAAGCTGTTTTTTTTTTAATGGATTTGATGCTTATGTTAAGGAAGTATAACACCTTTCAAGATTAAACATTTAGCATGAAATGCTCTTTTTTAAAAAAAAAAAAAACAGCTATTTTGTGTGCAAAATGGGATGCTTCAAGCACTTGTGAAGTGTTTAGAGCTTGAAACCTCAAACAGTTCACTCACTGCTTCAAACAACCCACTCACTGCTCAAAACACTATTTTGTCCTGGAAATTGAAGCATCTTATACTCCAAATACAAAATACAGAATAACAGAGTTGGAAGTTGTAGGTTATATAGTCCAACTCCTTGCAAAAGCAGTAGACCCTATACCATTTCTAACAGGTGGCCGTCCAGTCTCTTCTTGAAAACCCCCAGCGATGAAGCACTCACAACTACTGAAGGCACTGTTCCATTGGTTGATTGTTCTCATTCTCAAGAAAATATCTCCTTATTTCCAGGTTGAATCCTTCCTTGATCAGTTTCCATCCATTGTTCCTTGTCTGGTCTTCAAGTGCTTTGGAAAATAAGTTGACCCGCTCCTCTCTGAGACAGCCCCTTAAATATTGGAACAATACTATCATGTCACCCCTGGTCATGATAGCAAATAGTTGCTTTGAATTCAGAACAGTTCTGTTAAAATGTTATTCAACTACCTATTTAATTCCAGGCTTTAGAATAAGTAAGCTATATTTCCTGGATGGCTCAAGGGACTTGTTTTTCCAAAAAAAATTGTCATGAATAGTAAGCAAGTTTTGAAGTATTTTGCAGATGTGATCTTAGTCCTCATTGCTGTACAGTATTGGTCCATGTTATGTCCTCCATATTATCGTTCGATACTGAAAGATATCAAGCAATATCCAACCAGACACATTCCATACACAATCAATATGTTAAAACCAAAGAAAAAGAACTTCCCAGACACATTAAGGTCCATAGAATGTCCATAGATGGCTAACAAGGTACAGTAGTTTTCTTTCTAATTGCATCAAATATTGTGCCATCATATTTTTTCAAGGGGTTCCCTTTTAAGAGTATAGTTAGGCTCAATAGTTGAACGTAATCTTCTTCTGTATAGTTATGACATCTAGTCTCAACACAATATAAAGAATAACATATGCATTTCATAACAAAATTTGTTTTTGTTTGATTCAACAAAATAAATATTCATAAATAACTTGGGCTTAAAGCTGGCAATAAATATTTCAGCATTTCAGAATGATAAGGAAATGATGCCTGAAGATTTTAGCAATCTTTTTTGAACTGGGGAAGGGAGAATGTTGCCTGGCAAGAAATATGACTTGCTTTGAATGAAGCTGTAAAGCTTCAGATTTATTTCATAACCACCATTCTCGTGCTCAGTTCTGTGCCATGTATGATTGCCAACACTGCAACAGAAAATACTTCTAATTCCAGTCATATGGTTTTTTATATCTTTTTATACCAGCTATCTATCCAGATACACAAGAGATAGCTGGAAACTGAAAGTATTTTCTAAAGTAAAACAAATGGGGATTGTAGTGTTTTGTTTCCACTTCCCCATATCAAAAGATTTTTTCCCATGTAATATTTTAAGCTACTACAATTTCCTTGTGACAATTTTATTTCTGAATTCTTTGTAGATTCCCTTCTTCTAGTTGACATGGAAAGGATGCAAACATTGTAGATTTTTTTAATGCAACTTTTGAAACACAGCTCTTCACAGTTACTATTTAGTATCTGGACCTCCCTGAAATAATAATAATAATAATAATAATAATAATAATAATAATAATAATAATAATAATAATAATAATAGTTATTATTATTGTTATTGTTATTGTTATTGTTATTATTCCTGCAATAACACCAGCAGAACTGCAAAAAACTGCTACTCAGTACATCGTACATCTAAAATGTACATTTAAAAAGATACTTGGTTTGATACCTAGGATGCTGGCTGCAACCCATATCAACCAGTCAATGATATTTGTGATACATTTTTAAATGTTCAGTTGACTGTTTCATCTTTAATGAATAAAAGATATAATAATGTAATAATTTGCTTAGCAGGTGAGGTATGAATCAGGCTGGATTTGACACTTAACAATTATCTCAAGGTAAAGAATCTTTCAGCATTAGTTGTTTTAGGAAGTAGGATTGTCACGCCTGAACCTTTTTCTTCACAATATATTTCTTCTTCTGCTTTTATGAGAACTGGAGCTCCGTTAAAATAATTTATTCCTCGGGATTTCAGAGTTGAGTGCATTCCACAACTAATAAATCTGATGGCCCAAATATGTCATCTAATCACAAAGTTGGATGGGATTATTTGATTTATTGGGGAAAGCACTCTTTTTTAATATCACCTCAATGGAACACTTCTTCTAAAGATTTTTTAAAAAAAAAAAAACTCATAAGATAAATTTAAGCATTAAAAATATTTGCTCCATATATGCATAAGTACACACACCAGAGTCCTGATTACTGCTTTTTTGAAAATTTTCATGAAATGATTTCTTAGGCTGTTTCAATTTGTTTAAAACATTTCTACTTAATGCATTGTTTTATAGAGTTTTAAGATGTGTAGGGCATCCTGATTGAATTAAAGGGGGAAAGTTTAGAAATTACATTGTTTTCATAGCATTACTTCTATAACCATTTTTCATAACCATTTTTCTGTACTTCCAAAGACTTTCTCACCATTTTCATTACATAGCACTTTGGAGGTTAAAGATAAGCATGTTTATGTTGGGGGAAGCTCCACAGTTCAATGGGATAAATCCTTAACATCTGAATTCTTAATATCCAGAACAAATGAATTGTTTGTCCATATAATAAATATATACAGACTTTTACTTTCTGCTAATAGTTAATTTTTGCAGGGGTTCAGAATATCCCCAAGCTAAGATTCTGCACAATTTGAAGAGCCCACAAATCCCACTCCTGCTTGGCCCCGCCCATCTCACCCACCCCACACAGACTGGTTTGGATGCAGGTAAGTGCAGGGCACACATGGAGGCTCAGGAAGGATGAAAAACGGGCCTCCCAGAAGTTTGGGAAGGCCAGAAACAGGCCTGTTTCTGACTTCCAGAGAGCCTCCAGAGACTGGGGAGGCCATTTTCACCCTCCCAGAGGCTCAAAGAAAGCCTCCAGAGCCCAGGAAGGGCAAAAACACCCCCCACCACCACCATTGGGTGCAGGAGGTCAACCACACCATGCCGACTATGGCCATGCCCACTGAACAGAAAACACATTACTAATTTTTTTGAAGCCCACCCCTGGTTAATTATGATACCTCTCCAGGAACAGATGCATGAGAAAGATGGAGAAGAATACTTCTACTGTGAGCTATGATAATTCCCCATGCATAGGTGTTAGTTTATCTATGCTTATAGTATCATGTATGCAGATTATTCATATAGTATATTAAAAAGCTTTAACCCTACTGCAGAAACTGTGAGTTGGGGAATAAGAGAGTTATGGGGAAGGAGGAGAAAAAAAGAAGGGGGGAAGGTTCTTTGCTGTTCAGAGAAGAAAGTAAAAATATAATTTGTGCCTTTTGCATTGTGACAAATTATTTGATGCTCCACAAATTGTGCAATCTAAACCATAGTGGACTCTGCAAACAAAATCGTGTGCTTAAAATCTTGGCTGAGCAATGCTGTTTCAAAGCCCAAGTGGTGGAACTGGGAACAGGTCAACTAATACTAATATTCATTTTGCTAATGGGCAACACTATTAAATGTTAATTATTTATGAGCATATATTTTGATCAATGTTGTGTAGCATATTGGTAAGCCAAATATCCTGACGAAGGCACCTGCATTGATATTTTAATAAATACTAATGAGTGGAAATTAGCCCAAACTCCAGCCCAGTTGAGCTTTTTTTAGTCTTATTAGCTTTAGTGGAACAAATGTAAGTAAAACACTGGATTTAAAAATGCTTAATTCTTTTTCAGTTATGTCCAGTAACAAGTTTAAAAATAGGCATTTGGCCATTTCAAACTGCATTAAATGTTGCAAAAGGCAACATTTCTAAATAAACAAAAGTGATCATAACTTTTAAATACAGCAGATTCTTGCACTGTTTTCACAAATGTAATATAATGAACATGCACTAAACTTAATCCTATTAATTAGAGCCCCATTAGATAAAATAAAAATGAACTTACCTATTCTCTGATGGCCAAAATATTTATGCAAATTGTTTTCCTCTTGCAACCTCCCCATTACTAACATTATTAATTCCAAACTTTTATAGCTAATGATTTGATTAAACTAGAGTGCCTATTATGACTGAAAACCCAAGACATATGAAAAGTATCAGATTTAGGAAAGCTGTGGACACTTTACTGACCCAACAATGTGATATGATATAAAGACTTCCTGATCTGGTAGAAGGATACAAACAACCATAGACATAATGATACAAGGTAATAAGGATTTTAATAACAAATATCAAAATAGTGATGGCACTAGCAATAGTACTTAGACTTATATACCGCTTCACAGTGTTTTACAACCCGCTCTAGGCAGATTATCAAATCAGCATATTGCCCCCAACAATCTGAGTACTCATTTTACTGATCTCAGAAGGCTGGAAGGCGGAGTCAGTCTTGAGTTGGTCAGGATCAAACTCGTGGCTGTGGGCAGAGTTAGCCTGCAATGTTGTATTCTAACAATTATGCGACCATGGCTCTTTATAATAAACGTTGCTGTCTAAGGTGCTTGGTCTGTGGCCTGGATGCGTCACAGGCTGGCCTTGCCCATGCCCGGTTTAGGAAAGGGGGGCAAAGTCCAAATAATGTCATGTGACACTGCTGTGATGATTTGAGTTTGACACCCCTGGTCTAAGGCATAACTATTTATTTGGACTTTTTTTCATCCATACATTTGAGAGTAGAAGATATTCAATTTCTTACAGGAAGTATAACAAATGGCACAAATATGAAGTTTTAATTCCAACAGCCATTGTGACTGAAGCCACACAGCTGCCAATGATATGGCCAGCCATATCTCCTATCTTAGTTATGGCTAAGCTGTCTCTAGAAAGCATTTCACAAAAAACAGCCATTCAAGGAGACCAAATGAAGATTTTTCTAGTTCAGCTTCACCTTGGTGAATATTCCCAACTTGAAAGTGCAGTGAAAGACCAATAAAGGGGAAGATGCAAAGAATTGAGAAACCATCTAAAGATAAATCAGCAAGCCAAAATATGAGTAGCAATAATACAGATGATCAACAGATTAGTACATGGGAGGCCAAAATTCTAAAAACAAGCAGCGGAAACAGATGTAAAATGGTGATTCCAAGAGAACGATCCTGTTGGGTTCCATAATCCATGCAGTACATGTTTAAATAAGATCTTCATGGCCCCACAGCCTAGGGCAATATTTCTCAACCTTAGAAACTGGTTGGGTTAGGAACAGGATGTCTGGCTGGGGAATTCTGGGAGTTGAACTCCACACATCTTAGAGTTGTCAAGTTTGAAAAACACTGGAGTAGGGATTGGCTGTCTAATTTAGATTTAGATAATTTAACCCTGATTGTTTTTGAACAATTGGGAGACATTTGCTGTTCTACAGCAAATCACTTAGAGTTCTACCAATAAATCCTGCTCAATTACATGCCCTAGTGACTAGTCTGATAACCTGGACAATGAGACATTGCAAAGCTTCCTTTCAACTAAGAGGCCACTGAACAGCATATACTTGAAGATCAGGGGTGGGATTCTACTGGTTTGGACCGGTTCAGATGAACCGGTAGTTCTGGTGATCATTTGGCCCACCTGTCCCTGCCCTTTTCCTGTGCTTTATTTCCTTATTTTTGAACACAGTTCATTGACATGAGCGGATTGCCACACATCAGCTTTTTTACTTACCAGGGCTGCACCAGAAGGTAAGTATTATACTGTAGGTAAAAATGGTCTTTTCTAAATGTTATACCAGTTGAATTGCACCACTGCTTAAGATCCAATCACTAGGTGGTCAGTGAAAAGTTACAGAAAAGCAACCGTGAGCTGAGAATTCTAGTACATATTTATTTATTCATTTTATTTTATTTGTCAATGCTTACAAGATAATAGGTATAAGTATGTACATAGTTATGAATACATGAAATGGGTACATATAAGAAAAATAAAAGAAACAATAGGACAGGGACGGTAGGCACGTTGGTGCGCTTATGCATGCCCCCTACAGACCTCTTAGGAAAGGGGTGAGGTCAATAGTAGACAATCTAAGGTTAAATTTTGGGGGGTTTGGGGAAGAAACCACAGAGTCAGGTAGCGTATTCCAGACATTGACCACTCTGTTGCTGAAGTCGTATTTCCTGCAATCAAGTTTGGTGTGGTTAACCTTGAGTTTGTATCTATTGTGTGCTCTTGTGTTGTTATGGTTGAAGCTGAAGTATTCATTGACTGGGAGGACATTGCAATGTATGATTTTATATACCATACTTAGATCAGACTGAAGATGGCATAATTCAAGGTTTTCTAGGTCTAGAATTTCAAGTCTGGTGGCATAAGGTATTCTACAATGAGTAGAGGAGTGGAGAATTCTTGTGAAATATTTCTGGACTTTCTCAACTGTGCTAATATCAGATACATAATGTGGGTTCCAGACCGATGAGCTGTATTTGAGTATTAGTCTAGCAAATGTTTTGTATGCTCTAGTTAGTAGTGTGATATTACCAGAGAAAAAGCTACGTAGGATTAGGTTATCAACTCTTAATGCCTTTTTGGCTATGTAGTTACAGTGGGCTCTAGTACTTAGATCATTAGAGATGAGTATTCCAAGGTCCTTTATGGAGCTTGGATCATCAACAAGGTCTTGACTATTCAGCTTGTATTTTATTTTCTGATTTTTTTTGCCAGTATGTTAGACAGAGCATTTATTTTTTTGAGATTTGAAGTTATTTAGAGGTGAAAATTTTGTTTACATCTCCTGTGTTTTATTTATGAAGCATCCAAAGGTAGGAATCAATACTCACGGTTTATTACAGAAACAATCAGCTGTAATGTCATAGTATCATCAAAGCTAATGGAATAGTGAACGGGGAGATTTGAACTAGGTTAAAAAGTGAACCCAATCTTCATCTGTACCAAGTGAAAATAGTTGGATACATATCTTGGTTTTTCCCATTTTGTAGCCAGGAAAAGAAAAACCTTGTAGAAGACAGAACATTCTTCTTTGGCTGCCACCAAGAGCTAATTTCACAGAGTTTGCGGGGAAAATGAAGGTAATGAAGTTTAAAAACAGCATTCCTCTACTATCTTTATGATCTCTGTGTACTGGAAAAAGTGAATTCATAGCAGACTAGGAGAACAGAAAAGTGTCAGTAGAAATAGTAGTTTATCAATGTTACCAGTGTATAAATTTTAGGCAAATGTGATATTTAAGAAAAAATCATAGTCTACAACTATAACCTTTTATAGAAGCATCTTCAAAAGAGACTCCTGGTAACAAATATCAGTAGTCTTTTGTTCCTTGGAGACAACTTTCAGTTACTATATGAAATTTAGAATTAATCACAGGAAAACATTTTTTTTCTACCCAGATGCTATGCAACTCTATATTGGTCACTTTGTGAATCAAGAAGGCTAAAATCTCTCCTGTTTTATTATTTTAACATCCAAAGATACAAATTAATGTTCCAGCTTTATTATAGTAACATCTAGTCATAATATCTAGAACTCTACTTAATTTGCATTAGATAAAAATTCATAGTCAAAGCACAACCTCTGAACCTGGGAATAATTCATTTCTAGCCCTATAATTCAAGGAAAATTGTGACCATACAATCATTATGGCATAGCAAGGCTGTAATCAAACAAAATAGAATTTGTTTTCAAATAAACATGTTGGGGGGGGGAGGGAGAGAGAGAGAGAGTTCCATAGAATATAAGCGTACATTTCAGGGAAATTTCTTTCTGAATAAATTATTTTCAGGATGTGTTATATTAATATTACCAAAAATAAAATGAAATGAAAGAAATCTGCAAAAAAAAAAAAAAACCACCATAGAAGGAAAATACAAAAAAGAAATTTCCTGACCACAAACATAAGAAATAACACTTTATCAAGATTGAACTATTTCCTTCAAGTCTAATAAAAATTAGCTTTAAAAAAACAGCACCAAATATATAAGAGACAGATAGATAAAATAGTAGTCATGTCCTCACTCTTTTTGGAAATAAATCTGATGGTCACTTGGGTTTATTTCGAAATAAACCTGTGCAGAATTGCACTGCACAATTATTAAAAATATCACTGGCCAATTCAAGACACAGGTGTTACAATCACTGCAGGCTATTAAAAGAATATAGATTAACAAATCATAGCAATAATTTAACTTTATATCACAGTCTTTAAATTTACCAAGAATATTTAATTAAAAAAATGAACAGATGTAAGATTGCAAAATCCTTTCAACCTGAAGAATGTCATAGCAACAAAATGCAGCACACTCCCTCTTGCTCCTGAGGCAAAAACGAGAAAGCAAAGACCTTTCAAAATATAGTTATATCCTCATATTTGTTAAAATGTTCCCATTATCTGAATTAGAAAATTACACCACAATGAAATATTATGCCCAAATGATAAGATCACATCCTAGAATATCAAGTATTTTCTCTTCCCTTTCCCTGTAAAAATGTGTGGAGGAAAGAGAACTCAGATCCCCAGGTCCAAGTAGTTGTTTGGGCAAAATTAGAATAGCAAACATCTGGGTAACATCAGAGGTAGGTGCTCCTCCTAAATTCCCTGACTTGTTGAAAGCAAAGATATATGCTCATGTCAATATGTTGGCAGTCAAAGACCTTAAAATGCCCTACACAGTTTTTCCCTCCAATGAAGAGAAGCAGCCAGCAATTCAGGTGATCTGTTCCCCATTGTCCTTACATCTGCTTCCTGTACATGGAAGGAGAATGGTATCCTCAGACTCAAACAAAGAAGTATCTAGACTTAGCCTTGTCTTTCAGTTCCTTTAAACTGCCTGAAGTAGTCAATGGTAGAGAGCCATTCTGGATGATAGTTGTCTGAGGACACCCATCATCTTCTGCTACTATCAGCAAAATCCCCACTTTTGAGGATTTGGCCTAATGGAATTACAGGCATTGGGCATTCCTCAAATGTAGTATTAATCAACTGCTGTTTTTTTTTTTAAGGGCTGCCAAGAAGACAATTGCCGAGAGGGAACATGGAGTGCTTTTCCTCCACCCTACATAGATGCCAAGATATGGCCATTCCTCAAAATCCACATGTAGTCTCACTACACATGGCATATCTTCCATTCAGGTGAGAAACACTTTCAGATCCTTTCTTCCTGATTTTCGGTCTTTCATCTTGTAGTTAAAATAAGTTTT
The DNA here is from genome assembly GCA_004319985.1 of Emydocephalus ijimae. NCBI lineage: Eukaryota > Metazoa > Chordata > Lepidosauria > Squamata > Elapidae > Emydocephalus > Emydocephalus ijimae. The sequence continues at coordinate 20,362 of BHEV01025304.1, forward strand.
TCTTGTTATCCCTACAAAATGAATGGATCGGTTGGACCTGTTATTGACTTCTTTTTGAGTAATGAATCATCTTCCAGCAAACAACCAAGCTCAGAGAACACCAAGGACTATACAGTTTCTATTTCTTTCTTTTTCTGCAACTGTCATTTCACCTGTTTGGTTTCATTTCTCACCAACATCTAGGAAGAGTGCAATTTTTAATATTAGCTAAACATTTAAAATTAGTGAGTTCAAGGGTTTTTAAAAAAAAAACATTCTGTGGTATAAATAGGGCACAAAATCAACCACATACCAATTATGATTTGTGAAGCAGAAATCACAAATTTTCTAAAGTGTCTAGGAATGGAAAGTGAAAAGCAAAATAACCGAACAGTTAAACATTTAACATTTAGCTTCCACCTATGAAAATTAAGCCCATATTTTAGTGCAGAATGTTAAACAAAATAACAAATGGAAAACAAATCCGACTGGGATATTCTTTTCAGTAATGCCGGTATATTTTTATGCGTTTATGTTAAGTTCTGCTGCCTATTCTGTGCGCATGTTTGTCCTGCTGTCTTTTTTCCAAATTCTCATTCAGGAACCAACGGAGGCTCTCTTTGCTTCTTCTTTTTTAATGGATAGAAACTAGGAAGACAAATAATTATGAGATGAACTTAAAATTTCTACACTACATGTGGCGGTCTCCACCCAGATTAGGAACACCATATACTTGCTTTTGAATAATTAGAAAGTAAAAGAGCAACTGCACACTGCAAATCTAGCATAATAGGTAGCTTGATCCTAAATCCATTATGCATAGTGCATACATCTGCATTTTTTTATTTGAATTCTGCATTAGCTAATTATAAACCTGACAGAGTGAAACAATGCCTACTATGTTTCGTTTTTATTATCTTGACACCATTGCAGCAGCCACCTACTTCAAAGATCTCCAGAGCCTCTTTACAGCTGCAGGCCTATAGTGATCTGGGACTCCCCCTTGTTTGCCTAAAAGTGTGTGTGAGAGACAGTTTAAAATTAGGTCTTAACTCTTTGGTGAGAATATTTGAGTTGTAGAGAAAATACATTTGGAAAACGCTGTTTTAAATCACAGACTTTCGCTCTGGGTGCAGAAAGAAAGTGCCTTCCATTCCAAAGCCTTAAGTATACTTTCCAAAGGCCGTTTTATGATCTCTTCATGTCATTTATATGACTGTTTGGGAAGATGAATCATCAGGTATCCTGGACATTTTATATAAAAGTCAATCAGTGCAATATAAAGGCAGACAAGGAACAAAATATTTCTGACAATGGAGTGCAAATTCAGCTACATAAATTCAGAGCAGGAAGAGCCTGGGGTGGGGGTAGTCAAAACCTGAAGTTTGCATCGTCCACTTTAATTTCCCAGCACCTCCACTCTGGGGAGTTTTTGTTTTGCTTCAGTTTATTGTTTTCGTAACTCAGCACTGGGGCTTCTGTTCTGGTTTTTCCCCAGGCTACAGATTTTCTGTTGGAAATCTGATTTGTTTTTCATAAGCACTTCATTTCTAGCATACACAGCAACAACAGTTGTTTAGCAGTCATAACAGAGATTTTAATTTTCAGCATGCTAATACAATCTCTAATTATTCAGCAGTGACTCAATCATCCCGAAGGCATACCCATTCTAACAATGAATTTTCCCCTCCCTTGCCTTAACTCTCTTTTTCATACTGCATTTTTTTTAAAAAAGAAAGAAAAGAAAAAGAAAGAAAGAAAGCAACGATGGGACTTACCTGTAGAACGCTGTGGGAGCAGCTTCTCTCATGGCGAAACTGGTTGCTTCGTTTTCAAGGTAGTAAGGTACCTGTTGACTGTGGTGATGAATAAAAGGCGAAAGTTGTGGAGCCGACTGTAAAAAGACAACAGGGCTTGGGGGAACATTGTTCAGGGAATGAAATCCTCCCAGACTGCTGGTGCCAAACGATTCACTTGCAGGGGCATAACTGAGGCTGGTTGAGCTGTACACTGGAGCGGCAGTGGAAAAATCGTAGGCAGCACCATCTGGGTAGTTAAACCCCCCAGTCTTGCTGCTGTCCACATACATTTCGCTGATCGGTCGTTCCAGAGGAATCTTCAGCTGTGGTCTGCTGAGAGGCTCTAATTCATTGCCTTGTATTTGGTGCAATAAGGCAACCCCAGTGCTTTTTGTGTGAAGGGTCATGGTCAGTGGCAGTGGCAGTGAACACGTCGCATTATCTAGGCTCCGTGCTTGAAGAGGAATCAGCAGCCGGCTGTCCACCTGGAAAGGGAGCAGAAATCGAGTGGAAACATTTGGCAAAAGTGTGCTCCTCAGCCACGTTATGCAACCATGCATGTACCCAGCTTATCCCAGCCAGAAGAAGACACAAGCAAGGTGAGTGTAAGCACCAGGAGCTCTTTGGCTTTCTCTTTCTGCTTCGGAGTCTAACTTTTCATCTGACCTAATATGCTTTACAAAGGTGCTGGCACTGAGCCAGGTATTTGCCTTCCCTGACATTGGTTTAAACATCACTCCAAACACAATTGCTTCTGGATCTCTACCAAATAATTGTTCCACTATTCTAGTCATTTAATTTTTCACGATATGTGGTTCCAGTAGTCAAAAACAGGCACAGGAGAAAAGGACAGAGAAGCGCTGATTCAAAAGCTCTGTCCGTTTACACTGTATTTAGTAATAAACTGGCTCCAATTTATCTCTGCTTATCTAGACTTCTTGTTTTGTTCATTTTCGTGTTTGCTTGAAATATGTAATGTGTACAGTGCAATGACCCTGAGGAAGACTACAGTGTAACAGAGATACAGTATGGCAAAGTGTGTTTGTGTGACTGCACTTGCTCCTGGGTGCAGCCAGCCACAAACCATCAAATTCCAGCAAACAGAAATGAAAGGGTGGACTATATCTATGTAGGAGAAAAGGCACACAAACAGACTTGCTTGCTGCAATTATCCTGATTTCTGTTATTTAGCTAGAGCCCAATGCTTTTTTAAAAAAAAAAAAAAGGAAAGGAAAAAGAAAGATAAGTTAAACTTGCTGTTGTCTCATACTTATTATCAACACAAGTCTTTGATGTGAATTTAAAATGAAGCAAAATATATAGAAATGAAAACTAAACATGCACCGGTCACACAATTGCACATTAGCTATAAGAAGAGAAACCAAGCAAAAAAATATATTCATTTGGAGATTTTTAGTTTTCTATTGCATATTTAGTTTTGAGATTAAAAAAATATCATTTTGGAAATATCAATGTAAATAGATTTTGGCACACTCAAATAAAAAGTAATTAAAACAGAATTAGAATATTTATTTTATTATATCATACACTTAACTCTATAAAAAATTATTTGTCCAGCCTATTTTTTCCAATAGAAAACTATGTACTTCTACATCATTTATAAATGTCTATAGTAATATAACAGCTGATAAAATGTACTTTTTACCTAATACTAAAATATTCAAATTTAGTTAGCCAATTTGAATTAATCAGATTAGGTTATTTCAAAGAAGATTTTTTTTTAAATTATGTACTAAGATCTCTTGCTTAGTTGACACATACTATACATGCACAGGACTGAACTGATAATCAGTTCTGATAAGAAATACTTTTGAAACAATGTTGTGAATTATCACAAAAATGTCTCTGTTAAGTAAGCAACGTATATTTGCCAATTCTGCAAGACACAGGTTAACAATATCTGAAGTCCAATGAAACCCTAGATTTTCTCAAAATATAGCAAAAGCAATCCCAACATGGCATTGGTCATAACTATAATTTTTCATACAACTGCTAAAACATTTCTAATTATCATGACTGAAAATTATTTCGAGTATTATTCTAAATCTGAAGTCTTGATCTATTTGTGTAGTTTCTATTGGCCTCATCTACTTTAAATTTTGAAAAGAAAAAAAGAAAGAAAGAAAGAAAGAAAGAAAGAAAGAAAGAAAGAAAGAAAGAAAGAAAGAAAGAAAGAAAGAAAGAAAGAAAGAAAGAAAGAAAGAAAGAAAGTCACATACCTGACTAGAGGGAGGCAGATCCTAGAGAAATTCTACCAATCTGAATACAGTACAAGCATGTTTCTGAGAACAAGTGAACCGATCAGTGTGTAGATCTGACTGTTCATGTATTGACAGTTTTCATGAGACAGCAATGAAACTCTCTGCTCACGCATCTTCTGAAATTTGAAACGAAATAGCATTGCTACATAAAAGCTCTAAGTTAAAGGCTAGCTAATGCATGCAGAAAGTTTATTTGTTCAGCCAATCATGTAATGTAGCAGTATTATATTCTCCTACAGAAGACTAGTTAAAGAAACAGATGTTTCAACTGACAATTATTTTGAAGCTGGAATCAATCCTGTAGCAGAAGGTTATAGATTACCATAAATGCAATTTCATAATCTCTTAGTCGTTTAACAAGATCTGTAAGATGAATGGGTGTTATTTTTTTAATGCAGTTTTATCAAGGTATAAAGAAAAAGACTCACTTTGAAGTCAAGAGCAAACAGGGGGCATTAAGGTGTCCATAGAATAGGAGGTCGAGATAACTGGAAAGAGATTATAAAATAGTTGCAGTTGTGAAAGAGTGGGAAATTCAGGCTCCATGAGTAGCATCTAATAACGTACCATCCCTAACATAACGACACACCAATTGTTGCTTGTATCCTAACGATTTTTTGATTGTTTCCTAGTATGATTTGATTGTTTATTGTACCCTATGACTATTATTAAATGTTGTACCTTATGATTCTAGACTATTGACAAATGTATCTTTTCTTTTGTGTAACTGAGGATTTGCACCAAGACAAATTCCTTTTGTGTCCAATCATACTTGGCCAATAAAGAATTCTATTCTATTCTATTCTATTCTATTCTATTCTATTCTATTCTATTCTATGCCAATTTTGCTGAAATTGATATTCTGGGTAGCACAGTTGAAATGCACATAGGCTGAAATACATTCATTGAGAGCACGGGGAAAATGGAAGATGCCACTGAAAGCAAAGAAAACAAGGTAGGAAATGGAAAGACAAGCCAATGGAAGAACGGGAAGAGAAATGGAGAAGAAATTAGTGCCTCTGCTTCAAGGGGACGTCCCCAATGTCTTTAGGTCTACCTTCTTGCTCATGAAGCTATGTATCTCTCTCATGGGGAGAATAAAAGCCTTCTCTGGCCACATGATTGTCCATCCCAGTGAGGATTCAAGAAAATTTAGAACCTTAATCACTGGAGTTTCCATGGATAGGGAGACGAGTAGGGGTAAAATTCAACCACCTCGTACCATCTCAGGAGAGGTGGTAGGGATGATTCCAATTGGTTGGCTCCACCCACACCTGCCCACCTTCTTCCTTTTAGAGATTGAGTCCCATGCCTACCAAGCCACGCCCACAGAGCTGGTAGGGAAAATTGTTGAATTTCACCCTGGAGACTGGGTATTGCAGTCCTCAATCACGATACAGGTAGTCCTCAACTTATAACTATTCTTTTAGTGACTCTGAATTTACAACTGCACTGAAAAAAACTGACAAAAAACTGTTTTTCACACTTACAGCCATTTCGGCATCCCCTTGGCCACATGATCATAATTCAGATACTTGGCAAGTGGCATGTATTTATGATGGTTGCAGTGTCCCAAGCTCATGTGATCATCTTTGACGACCTTCTGATGGGCAAAATCAGTGAGCAGGCCAGATTCACTTAATAATCGTGCTACTAACTTAACAACTGTAGTGTTTCATTTAACAACTGTCACAAGAAAGGCCATTAAATGGGGCAAAACTCACTTAACAATTTGTTGTGGTTAGCTGGCAGCAGGTGCGGGACGGCTGAGGAGAACGAGGATTCAGATGAGGGGCCAGGACCATTAGAGATTGGATTGCTGCCTTCAGAGATTGTGGGGGCTGGCAGCAGCAATGAGGAGGTTCCCGAGGAGCCTGTGCCAAGTGCACGTGTGTGCAGGGCTGCTCACAGGAAAGAGCAGCTGCAGCAGCATGGGCGATTCGGGAGTAAGGCTGCAAGGTAATGGCCCTCCTTCAAGAAGAGAAAAGCCAGCTGTGAAAGAACATACTTTGCAGAAGACAAAGGCATTTTGAACTCAGCCTCGTGGACATTACAGTTGGTATTTGAAGACTCTTGTAAACTATCTATTATCTTTTGTTTTTTGGCAGACTTGAAAAAACTTGGCAAGGCTCTTTCTTATTGGAGCTAATTAGTTAGAAGCAGCATTCTTAGTTGAAACATAAAATGATTATACTGCTGCCTTTGTCTTGTGTTTGTTTTCTTGGAACCAGGTTTTGGGTCAGAACACAACTGTCTTGCCTTAGCAACTGAAATTTTGGGCTCAATCATGGCCATAAATAGAGGACGACCTGTATAAAGAGGAGGGGGAAAAAACAGAAAAGGGCTAGTACTCTAAACAGGTCCAAAAATCAGAAACTTAATTATGTGGGACTGAGTACCTCAGAACTCCATGGGACTTATGGCAGAAGGAATGCATAGGTGTCTGTTAGGCATACACCCTAGCAGAATCTGCACGGCAGTCAGGCAGGCAGGCAAATATGTGAGAAAAATGTTTTTGTAGCTTACACTCAGTAAAACAGATACACTGTGCTAGTTAAATAGTTTATTCCAGTAAGATTTTTAGCATA
>BHEV01025306.1:0-13078 GCA_004319985.1 Emydocephalus ijimae
AATGCCTGGATAATAAACTGTACAAACGGCATATCGACCAATTGCGGTCACGACTTGCACCAGCCAATCAACAAACCCCCTGTGACCAAACTGAGGGGGGGGGGAATACGGAAGATGAGGAAGTTCCAGGGAACCCGCTCGAAGGAAACGACGACGTGAGCAAGAAATGGGGCAAGAAGAGGAAACAATCGCACCTCAAGGAATAGAGAACAATGTAGGAAACGAGGAAGAAATAAACTCTGAACCTGAAGCAGAATCGCTGCTAAACAACGAACTACCTCAACAGGATTGCAATCAGCCAATCCAACGGAAATCTAAAAGACTCAAAAGACAACCGTCCTATTTGAAGGACTATGTAACCATACCGGATTTGAGAAGCCAGGGGGAAGGGGTGTTGTGTATACAGTAAATTAATAAAGTCTGAGCTTGAGATAAAGTGCAGGGTTCTGGCCCTGCACTTCTGATTGGCTGTCAGGCGGCTTGACCAGGATTGGTCAGCTCTAACGGACCTGATTGGTCCTTAACTAAGAGTTCCTATTGGTTAAAAGAGCTAGCGTTCCTAGTTCGTTATTGGTTGAAACGTACAAGAGATGCCTATATAAGGCAGAGTTAACTGTTGTTGTTATTCAAGTCACTATGTAAATGAAGAGCTGAAGTTCACTGTTCAACAACTGTCTCCAGTTATTTCGACCCATGCCCAGTACTTAACAGTGACTATGGGGATGCTGCAATGGTCGTAAATGTGAAAAAATGGCGATCAGTTACTTTTTTCAGTGCCATTGTAACTCTGAACGGTCACTAAATGAAACGTTGTAAGTCAAGGACTACCTGTATTCTCAAACAATTATTCCCAAAAGAAAAGGGTTAGCTTTTTGACACTTAACCCACTGCTGCTGTCTCTCTCATAAATTTGCAGGATGCTCAGAGGATTTTTGGAGCTGCAGATATTTAGGTAGCTGGGAAGTCTTCCATCTTTGTCTTGAATTTGGCTCTAGATCCCCCCAGTCTCCATTCATGACTCCTTGTCACTCACTGAGGATGAAATCTCCACATGGCCCAAGACTTTCCCTGTAAATCAACTCAGGCAAATGCAACATTTGGATGAAGAGGGATGCTTACTCTTTCTTAAGGATTTACTAAGATTAGTTTTGAACTTTCTTATGCTCTTCACTACAAAAATAAATAGAAAGTACCATTTAGTAAAAAAGCCTGGCCTCTAGTAAAAAAAGACTATGCACCTAAATATAGAACAGATTTGCAGTATCAGTACTGATTCTGAAAGACTATCTAATAGATGAAACTGCTATCCACCTGGCAAATTGTTCAATAGCAAATTCAATAAGGTCATCTCCAAATTCTTCCAATAAAAAATGACTGGAGGCAATTCTATGACAACCAAGATGATAAATATAAGCTATAGAATGATCTAGGTTTATTTTCCACCCCTCAAATTATGGAGATACACAGTAGTAGCTTCCATCCCATTTGCTATTTAAATACAGATTTTTTTTCAAAAAAAATGCCCCATAAATGACTACAACAGCTTCAGCACATGCCAGTTCTGGTCCAGGACTATAGGCTAGCCTTGGAAGTTGAAGAATGTTCCTACAACAAAACAATGGAGGCTCAACTAAGAAAGAGTATGATTTTTTTACAAGTACACTTTGGGCAGGTCCACATTCTATGGTTACCCTATCACCAAAAAAAGACTAATCACTTGAGACTCTTAATTTTATTAGGGCATTGGTCGGAACCCTGACAGTGGGAAGGGAGTATGTGGGTATCGACCTGGGATCAAACATTTGGCAAGCAAAAAGGATGGTGACTAAACAGGCAGAATCATTTTCTTTTTAAAAAAGGCAGAAATGTGGAGACTACTAGCAAAGTCATCAGCAGTAAGGCCTATACTTCCTGCATCTTTCCTGAACAGATAGAAAGGGTGAGAAGGAGACATCTGACCAGTCAAGCACCCATGGTGGCCATCAACTGGACTGAGCAACAACCAACCTCATTTCCAAATCATCTCAATTTACAAAATATTTTTTAACAATCTGGAAAGTTGCTGTGAGTCAGGCAGCATTTAATAAATTATTAGTACTATTAGTATTATTTTAGAGTTGGTTACAGGAATGGCCAGGAGTCATATAGGAAACGAACAGCTTAGGCTGCCACATAGAGATGACCAGTTTTGACCTTGAGTTCCTTGCATTTTTAGAGGTTTCATGTGCTGTAATCTGGTATTAAATGCTTTCACTTGGGCCAGTGGTGCACTGTCACAGAAACCAACCACCTCCTGGAGAGTCAAAGTTCCAAATGTAATAACGTAGAAGCCTTGATTGTAGGATAATGTTTAATCCAGGATAACCAATGTGGAGCATAGCAATCCTGGAACTAAATCAGCAACATTAACAATGAAATTAGCATTTTTTTTTTTAAAAAAAATGTTTTTTGAAAGAATGGAAAGATATAACACCATTTTAAAATTGAACTTATTTTAACACAAATATTTGAGATTGTAGCTTATAATAATTTATCTTCATATTTAATAGATACAATCCTTACATTACAAGCAAAATATTATTTCAATAAACTCTTATTCAGAATTTGTTTAAAAAACTAAAACAATAACTGCTTTTATCTTATGGTCTTAAGGGACATTTTTAGTAATAATGGCTGATTTAGATAGATTCCCCGGTGCTGGATCAGTGCTGATGACATTAATGGTTTGAGGCTCCCTGAATGTTGATTGATTGCTATAATCTGCTGAAACTATTTCAAGACATAGATTTATTATTATTAAGCTTATAAAATAGTGCCAGGGTCAAACCAAGCTGATGATTTGTTTTGTGATGCAGACATTATACAGGAGAAGATGAAATCTTTTAATAAATGTGAAATGTAGGAGAGAACAATGTTTCATTGTGTTCTTACTGAAAAGTCTGCAGCCTCCTAGCAGAGATTACAGCATCACTGGCCTGGTGAATTGAGGGGGCAGCAAAGGGATGGAGATGTCCTGAAATTAAGGCTCTTCAAGGAAAGTAGCAAGTATCAGATACTGAATTAGCCTCTGCTTAGTACTAGCTTTAAGCCAGTCACATAATCTAGAAATATGCAATGCAACAATCCTGGCGACTCTAGCAATGAAAAGTTTAGTACGACCAGGATGGAAGTTTAAGGGAATGGAAAACACCACATATACTTCCCTAATCTCACAACCAGCATCTGGAATTTCATCTAGAACTGTACTGGTAATCAGTGCAGCTCACACAATACAAGTATTATATAGGCATACCACCAGGTTGTGTCTATAACTGATCATGCTACTGAATCCTAGATCATCTGCAGCATCTAATTAATCTACAAGAGTATGTCCTTGTAGATTGTGTTGCAATAATCCACATGCAAGGTGATTAAATAATGAGTGACTAATAGAAAAAATTTTTAATCCAGGAAAGTGTGTTAATCGGTACAGTAATGAATTTGGGCAACAACCCCACCATCATAGCTGCCACTTGTTTGCTGAGTTGGAGTAAGTCCAGGAAGATCCCCAAATTGTTCATTCACTACACAGTCCAGGGAAGTGAATCATATTTTCAATTAGATGGAAGTCCTTGGTACCAGGAGAATCTGAATCACATAGTCATTTGGTCTTGTCAAGGTAGAATATAAGCCTGTTCATTCTAAACCAGATCTCAGTCGCCTTCAGGCACTAAAACTGAGATGCACAGTTGAGTATGATACCTGATCCCATGGCAACCAATGATTTCATCTATTGGCTTCATGTAGATGTTAAGCAGAGAGACAGGAATATCAGATCCTCAGCCACCACACTTTTCAGTGGCCTCGGGCTTATCTCTCTCCCCCCCCCCGGCCCCCGTCAATACTGCCTGGAACCAGTTATAGACATTTGAGAGGAAAACTTCGAAAAAGATTTCTGTAGACATTCATGATTAACATCTAAATTCAAGCACAAGGAAACTAAATTCAAAATAGGAAAGCTGGAGAAAGGATGATAAATGTTTTCACAGGATTTTGACAGTTTTTAAATGTGCTCATTCGTGACTCTGGTTTGGTCATTCACCCCACTATAGTGCTATTTTATGAATTATTTACACGTACTTGGAAAACCATATTTTCAATGAAACCTTTTCCCATTGTTATTTGATAGTGAACAGGTCATCTACATGGAATCCATTCTGTGAATGATTCTGACTCATGCTTGGATGCACTCAAAAATAATGTATTTAACAACTGAAAAATAAATTTGGTTGGCAAAAATAATGTAGATGCTCTTCTGTAAATAAATTAATTCTTTTTTTTTTTATGCTTCCCTCTATATATTTACATGAAGTATAAATTAAGGTCCCGATTAATAAAGTAGATTTATAAAACCTAGTATTCTGAATGCTGATACAGTACATGGAATATGTGGAAAAATTACTTTTAAATTTCTACAGCAGCTGTGAAGACACAAAGATATCCCTAAAATATAAATAAATACAATTAACAATTGTATTTTCAACACATGTCATGATCTCGGAAGCATCCATTGTCTTACTTCTAGTTTTCTTTGGTTTAAGATCCAACAATTTAGATATATAAGTACACTCTTTGGTTTTGCTAGGCCTTACCTGTTATGTTCTGTGCGTGGCGCAAGAAGCGGAGATGAGTCGACGAACAGTGAACTTCAACTCTTTATTTAACATGGTGCAACAGCTCTCTGAACGGCCTCAACAGCCCCCTTTATATAGGCAAGTTCTTGGGTATTTAGCCAATGAAAACACAGGAACGTTAGCTCTTTTTAACCAATGAGAAAGGCTCGTTAAGAGCCAATCAGATTCTCCTGAACAGACCAATCCGATATCGCTATTATCGGCGAATCAGAAGTGCAGGGCCAGAACCCTGCACTTTGCTTTAAGGTTTCAACAAACTTTATTCAAGCACTTTTATTAATTCACAACAGCCCTTCCCCCCCGGGTTCCGTTTAAGGGGTGCGGTAACGTAGTCTTTGAGGTAGGCAGGTTGTTTTGATTGTCTGTTTGATTTACGCTGTCCTCCTGGTATTTGTCTAGAGTCTTGTTGGGGTAGGACGTTATCTGGTGAACAGGGTGCTTCTGATTCTGTATCTAAACTTCCATTACCATTAATGTCCTCGATATCTCTTTGAGGTGAGTTAACTCCTATCCCCGATCCTTCTTCACATGTTGAGTCTGAGTGGTCGTTTGTTCCGCTTGTGCCTTCCACCATTCCAAACTCAGCCTCCTCGGCGTCTCCTCCCCCCTCAGTTTGGAAATCACCGGAATCGCAGACCCCAGAATGCAGCCTTGAACGCAGCTGATCAATATGGCGCTTCCATATTCTATCATCGCGACATTTCACTCGGTATGATCTGGGTCCGGTTACTTGGATTACAATTGCCTCAACCCACAATGGGTCGCCATAAAAGTTTCTCGCGAAAACCAAGTCGCCTACCTGGAAATTTCGGCATTTCCCGCTGGATCCATGTGGTTTTTCAGGTTCGTACGATGGGTGTAGTTGGTCCAGGTGGGAGCGGAGTTTCCGTCCCATCAATAACTCAGCGGGAGTTTTGTTGGTGACGCTCTGTGGAGTGATGTGCTGCAAAAGGAGTATCCGGTTAATCTTGTCTTCGATATCACCATAGTCCATTTTATGTAGAGTTCTTTTGACAAATTGTACCATGCGCTCGGCCCTTCCATTAGCCGCAGGATACACTGGTGAAGTTAGCACATGGCGAATACCGTGGTCCGCCAGGTACTGTTCAAAAGAAAGCGCAGTAAACTGGGGCCCGTTGTCGGATACCAGAATGTCCGGCAATCCGTGTGTTGCAAATAATCTGTCCAATTTCCTGATGTATTTTTCATCTCATGGATTTTGAGCCAGTTCGAGTAGGCATCCACTGTTAATAAAAATGTGTGTCCATTCGTAGGTCCCGCAAAGTCCAGATGAATATGGTAACCTGGGTGTTTCCCATTCTGTTGGGGTTGCTTTCGGTGGGGCATTGCTGACTTCCTGTCATTTGGAACAAGTCTTTACCCAGACCTCGATCTGCTTGTCTAGGCCTGGCCACCACACATAGCTTTGTGCGAGTGCTTTCATGCACATGACGCCGGGGTGGCCATCGTGCAAGGTTCTCAGTACCGCTCGCTGTAACCGCTCTGGGACAACAACTCTATCGCCCCAAATGATGCAGCCCTCCTGGGAAAACAGTTCCGTCTGTCAATTTTTGAAGGGAGCGTAATTGTCAGGGATTTGGTCCAATGACCAGCCACGTTCTACCCAGCTGAGGACACGTGCTAAAACGGAATTGCGTTTAGTTTCAATCGCGATATTGTGAGCTGTCAGCGGCGGTTTTTGGAGTGTCTCGATCTGCAGTGTTGTGACGGTCGGAGCAGGGTCGTCAACGGTTTCTGGAAGTGGTGAATGGCTTAATGCGTCAGCGTGGGGAATGGCTTTCCCCGGGCAGTGTTGCAACTTATAATTATAGGCAGCCAAGAATTCTGACCAGCGAGTCATTCTGGGAGATAATATATAAGGGGTTGGTTTATCTCCCACTATTATTCCCAGTAAAGGTTTGTGGTCAGTTATTATCGTGAAAGCCCGCCCATAGATATATTCATGAAATCGTTTAACAGCAGATACAATAGCAAGAGCTTCCTTATCAATTTGACTGTCATTGCGTTCTGCTTTTGACAGCGTTTTTGAAAAATAGCCAACAGGGGCTTCACTTCCGTTTGGTAAAACGTGGCTCAAAATGGCGCCCACTCCGAAGGGTGATGCATCACAAGTAACCGTTAAAGGCAAAGTCTGATTATACTGCATCAAAACAGCGTCAGAGGTCAATAAGTTTTTTACTTGTCGAAACGCCTGTTTCTCTCGGTGCCCCCAAACCCAGGTTGCTTTTTTGTCTAATAAACGATGTAGAGGTTCGGTTGCCTTGTGAGGCAGGAAGACATTATAAAAATTGATAAGGCCTAGGAACGCTTGGAGATCCGCCTATTTCGGGGTCTTGGGGCATTTTTGATTGCCCTAAGTTTGCTATCGGTCGTGAATGCCCTGTTTATCTATTAAATATCCTAAAAATTCCACTCGATCAGTACATAGTTGACACTTGTTTTTCTGAACTGTGAGACCCGAGTCTTTAAATCTCTGAAGAACCAACCCCAGGCGCTCCCTTAGTATTTCTTGAGTCAGAGCAGCAATTAAAACATCATCAAAATAGGGGACAACGCCTTTTATCCCTTGTAATGGTCTTTCCATCAAACTTTGAAAGATTCCCGGGGCTACGCTGACTCCGAATTGGAGTCGGTTACATTTAAACGCACCTTGGTGCGTAACGATCGTTTGAGCCTCTGCCGTTTTTCTGTCTACAGGCAGTTGTTGGTATGCCTGGGCTAGATCTAGTTTAGCAAAGACTTTTCCGCCCCCCAGGGAATGGAGAAGGTGTTGCACCACCGGTACCGGGTAAGCGTTTTGCTGCAGGGCGTGATTCAGGGTGGCTCGGTAGTCCCCACAAATTCTTAACGATCCATCCGGCTTGATGGGTGTCATGATTGGGGTTTCCCAGGGAGAATGGTCGGTTGGTTCTAACACCCCCTGGGCTCTTAATTTATCAAGCTGCTCGTCAATCTTTGGTTTAAGGGCGAAGGGGACTCAACAAGGCTTAAGGCAGATGGGAGCTATTTCGGGGTTGAGGTTAAATAATATCAGGGTCCCCTTGTACTCGCCTAGTTTGTCTGCAAAGACGTCCTGGAATTCTTGGACGAGATCCTCTTCCCAGTCATTGCTGCGGGTTCAGTGAATGCTGGCTACTTCAATTCCAAGTGCAGCGAACCATTGGAGGCCTAACAAGCTAGGCCGATCCCTGTCGACTACAGTCAAGGGTAGAGATGCAGTACGATTTTTAAANTCCAGGAAACCATCGAGAGGGACGATCCTGAATCGACTTCCATCATACAAGGCTGGTTTTCAATGGCCACCTTCACCCAGATCTTCTTGGCGTCCAATGATGAGGCGTGGCCAATCGTAATAGTTTGGTGTGCCTCTTCTCGCTTCGTTGAGTGGTTTAGGGGTCTGTTTCTATAGGAGTGGTTGTTCCATTGGTGGATCAAGGGTTCTTGCTTTGCAGGATGGCTTCCTGTAGATTGGCAATAGTTAGCCCTCCTCAGGGTTTGGCTGGGTCCTTGCTTGCTTCTACAGACCCGTCCGATGTGGCCTCTTTTCCCGCACACATGGCAGAGCGCGTCGAGGAATTTGCAGTCTGATCGGGGGTGGTTTGCCCCACAACCAGCACATTGGTACTGCAATTTCTGGCGTTGGTCTCATTCAGACCAGAGCCGGTTGACCTCTTCTTCATCGCTTTCTGATGACGATTTGAGGTCCTCGTGGTGGGCTGTCATTGCCGGTTCTTCTAAGTGAGGGGAAACTTTGCTGGCGAGTTGGCAAAGTGGAGCGTGGGTGCGGCGCAATTGAGCAGCCGACTTCCTGGTTGCTTCTGCTGCAGTAGCGTCAGCGATGGCATCTGTAAGGCTAATGTCACCTTTCGCCATCAGCTTTGTCTGCACGCCTGAAGTATCTAATCCCAGAATTATTCTGTCTCTCAGGGCTTCTTCAAGGTCGGCAAACCCGCATAGGCCTCCTAGATTCCGGAGATCCGCTATGAAATCTGCAATGCTTTCGCCCTTCTGCTGATCTCTCTGGTAAAATTCATGTCTTCTCACGAGCGTTGGTACGGTTGGTGCATAGTGGGCCCTTAGCAGGGGTTCGAGGACGTCCCAGTCCATGGACTTCACTTCTGCTGGTTTCTCTAGTGCTTTGGCCATCTTGAATACAGTTGGCCCACAATGAGTTAGGAATACTGCCTGTTTCTTTCTGGTAGTGGCATCCTTCAAATTGTTGGTCTCCAGAAACATCTGGAAGCGATCCATATATGAGTCCCAGTCTTCTTGTGCCGGGTCAAATGGAGCAGGTGGTATGACGCTGCCAGACATGGTTCCGCCATTGGTGCGTTTCAGCCACGTGCTCTGTTTTCACTTTTGTAGCGTTCAGTCAGCTCTGACGTCTCCACATCCCATCCTCGTCGCCAGTGTTATGTTCTGTGCGTGGCGCAAGAAGTGGAGACGAGTCGACAAACAGTGAACTTCAACTCTTTATTTAACATGGTGCAACAGTTCTCTGAACGGCCTCAATAGCCCCCTTTATATAGGCAAGTTCTTGGGTATTTAGCCAATGAAAACACAGGAATGTTAGCTCTTTTTAACCAATGAAAAAGGCTCGTTAATAGCCAATCAGATTCTCCTGAACGGACTAATCCGATAGCGCTATTATCGGCCAATCAGAAGTGCAGGGCCAGAACCCTGCACTTTGCTTTAAGGTTTCAACAAACTTTATTCAAGCACTTTTATTAATTCACAACATTACCCAAATGGGAAATGAGAAACTGTAAGAAAATTTAACCAGCTGACATACAGGTACATTTATATTCTGAGTGCAAATAATAAGTTGACTTAAAAACCTGGCATGGGTTGATCCTAACATCATTTTCCAAAAGACAAAAATCCAAATCTACTACTTTTCTTTTCTGGGAAAATCAAGGGTGATTTAAGAACAATCAGTGCATCAAACAAAGAGCAAGCAGGGTCATATTAAATGGCATTTTTTTCAGACTGTCCTATAATTTTGAAACACTAATTCATACGCTCACAAAAAATGGCTAGAATGAATCAGATTGACGCAGATTACAAAAAAAATTGAATTCAATGGTGTTTCATTTTAAAAAAGAAAATTTATTTATTATGTTTCCAAAAAGGAAAATGTATTTATTATACTTCACACATCTATAACAACTTTCATAAAATGTAGCCAATAACCAGTTAATAACAGTTAGCCTTTGTGAAAAACTCTTTAATATGATTATCCAGGTTTATGCTCCAGTTCCTGATGAAGAAGAAAGGGAAGTTGGCAAGTTCAATAGTCAAATTAAATCAAATCTGAACTTGATACATCATACAAGATACGCTGCTTGCGATTGAAGTCTGGACATGCAAAATCAGAAAAAAATTAAGGGGGAAAATGTCATCCAACAGCTAAAAGAATTCTATATAGCTGCACATAAGCAGATGCACATAAGCAGATGAAATATATTAACATCAAACTGATATTAGTATATCAGGAGATGGAAAAGCTCAGTTATAACAACAAAGATGTTCCACAGTCACAGGGCTTAACAATGGAACAGCTTATGAAATGCTACATACAAGTTAAATGGAAGAAAAAAGCCAACCAGTTTCCACAATATGTTTTTAAGCATCAAACCACTATTTTCAAGAAAATAGAATAGGAATTTCTTTTGAAGTCCTGAGCTTCATTGATAGGGAACCAAAGGAACTATGGAATGGAATTAAAGCACTTGTTAAGGATGAATCTTAAAAGAGACAGTCAAAGATCAAGAAATAGAAGAAAGTGAACTGGTTATTAAAAGAAACCATGGAAAGAAGTAAAGAGAAGCTAAAGTCACAAAAGACAGAGCTCAAGAGGGAATATAACAAAGAATTTCAGAGAGCTGTTAGAAGATAAAGAAGCAGGATTACATTAATATTTGTAAGGATATCAAAGATGAAAACTGAAAAAAAAACACAAGGAAAGTCTTCAAAAAAAATCTCAGAACTTAGAAGAAAGTTTCAACCTTGGTTTGGTAAGCTAAAGGACCCCAATGGAAAGATAATAACTGATTCAAAGAAGAACAAGCAAAAATGGAACAAGTATACTGAAATTCTGTATTGTATGGTTGCTAATTCCCAAATGTATTCAACATATATGCTGAATATATAGTGAAGGAAGCTGGATTGGAAGATTAGTGTGGTATAAAATTGGAGGAAAAAAATATCAATAACCTCTGCTATGCTAAAGATACTGCTCTGCTGGCTAAAAATGCAAATGATCTGGAACCTCTCATAATGAAAGTCAAACAGTATAATGTAAGAAAATGGGATTTTCTATGAAATAGAAAGAAAACCAAACTAATGAAACTGTCAACCAGTCTTGACTGACAATGGATAATCAACCACCAGCAGCAAAAGAACCAAGCATCAATAAATACATGGATTAGCACTTGGTAGATTAGCAATACAGATCTTTGAAAATATATTTACATGCCATGAAATGTCTCTAGTGTCCCCCCCCCCAAAAAAAACAACCATTTATACAGGCAATTTTTGTTGTAACACTTCATGGGACCAGAATGTAGATTCTAAAGAAGCAAAATAAAAACAATATTGATGCCTTTGAACTTTGGCATTCACAAACTTTGGTGCTTGTTTTCTCAGCCATGAAAACAAATAAATGGATCATGGAACAAATCAACCCAGAGTTCTCATACCAACATGTCTACCATCACCATCAGACAATATAAATTCAGGTTTTAATTGGGGGGTTATATTCAAAAACATCCCCTTCTTTTTTTCTTTTTTCTACTGAAATAAATTCTTCACCCCAATTTTTGTAAATTAAATATTGTGTGTGGGGAGGTGTTTGTAAGTAAATTGTATATTTGTTTTATTTTTTAATGATTTCTCCATCTTTTGAGGAGCATTTATATTCCATGTTATTTGTAATTAGGCCAAAAAAATAGAAAAATCAATATTGATAGAATCCAATGGATAACATCCTATTTAATTTCCCATTTCAATTTCCTATTGCACTGTTGAGACTTTTGTGTAGCCTCATCTGCAATTATCACATCCATTTGTATTTCTTTCCTTTCTTCTTTGAATTTTTCCAAGAATTATTTTGCTTTCTGCACAGAATTCAGTCAAAACCTCTTCAAGAGTAAAGTAAAAAGTCAAAGTAAAGTTCACACTGTACAGTATTAGCATACTCAGAAACCCTCGCACCCGATTGGTCCGGACCAGCGAAGACCTGATTGGTCAACAGGTCAGCCGTGATTGGAGCACTAGGAATCTACCGCGATTGGCTGTGCCGATCGCGGGAGATTCAAAGTGCTGTCATTGGCTGCCGAGCCACGAGCTAGCACTATATGAAGGGCTGCCACGGCTCGCATCCCCAGACCTTTACCTAAACCTAATAAAGAGCTGAACTCACAGAATGGTCTCGCGTCTCTGTCGAACCAATCCACCTCCGATCTAACACTGGCGATGAGGGTGGGATTGTGAGACAAAGAGACCACCCAGCACGTGGCGAGGCGGCACGCAGCAACCAGCAACATGTCCGGAATCAACTCACCACCCGCTCCCTTCAACCCTGCTACTGAGGACTGGGAATCCTATACCGATAGGTTCCAAATGTTCCTCGAGAGTAGCAACCTCAAGGACGCCAACGGCCACAAGAAACGAGCTGGGTTCCTCACGCACTGCGGGCCCGCAGTCTTCAAAATGACCAAAGCCTTGGCCAAACCGGTGGACGTAAAGACGATGGAGTGGGACGATCGTGAGCCCCTGCTGCGGAGCCACTATGCCCCCATCGTGCCCATCCTCATCCGGCGGCACGAGTTCTACAGGCGGGATCAACGTGAGGGCGAAGGGCTGGCCAACTTCATAGCGGCACTATGGGACCTGGGGGGTCTATGAGAGTTCACCGACCTGGACGAGGCCCTGCGAGACTGCATCATTTTGGGACTCCGAGACCCCGTCCTCCAGAGCCGCATCATGGCAAAGGGAGACATCTCCCTTGCCGATGCCCTCACCGAAGCCGCTGCAGTGGAAGCGGCCAAGAAATCAGTGGCCCGGATGCGACAATCGAGCATCATGCCATGAGTGGTGACCGGAGAGGCCACATCGACCCCCGAGAGGAGGCCCGCGACAGACCACACAACCACACACCATGGTGACATCGACTCCTTCTCAGAAACTGAAGAGGAGGAGGAGGAGATCCACCTCCTCCAATCAGCGCGGGAGCGGCAGGAACCACGAGGTTGTAAGTCGAGATTCCAGTGTGCCGGCTGTGGCGGCGATCACCCCCAAGCGGACTGTCATTTTCTCGAAGCCATTTGCAGGCATTGCGAGAAACGGGGGCACATCGCCAAAGTGTGCCAGAATAAGAAGCA
>BHEV01025310.1:0-33500 GCA_004319985.1 Emydocephalus ijimae
ACAAGCGTTCCAGAATGTCAAAAAACTGCTTACGTCTGACTCTGTACTTATGCAGTATAACGAGACTTTACCATTAGTTATCACCTGCGATGCATCACCCTTCGGCGTGGGCGCCATTTTGAGCCATGTACTGCCTAATGGGAACGAAGCCCCTGTTGCATACTTTTCGAAGACTCTTTCAAAGGCAGAACGAAACTATGGACAAATTGATAAAGAAGCCCTTGCGATCGTCTCAGCTGTGAAGAAATTTCATGAATACGTGTATGGGAGGGTCTTCACGATTGTAACTGACCACAAACCGTTACTAGGGATAATAGCCGGGGACAAGCCAACCCCCTACATATTATCCCCTAGAATGACCCGATGGTCAGAATTCCTAGCTGCTTATAACTATCGGCTGCAATATCGCCCGGGAAAAGCCATTCCCCACGCCGACGCACTGAGCCGAGCACCGCTTCCAGAGACTCTCGACGATCCAGCACCAACAGCAACCACGTTGCAGATCGAAGCACTCAACCTACGCCACCCATGACCGCCCAAGACATTGCGAGAGAAACCAAACAAGACCACACCCTAGCCCGAGTCCTAGCCTGGGTAGAACGTGGATGGCCATTAGACCAAGTACCAGATGACTTCGCACCATTCAAATCTCGACAGACTGAACTGTTCTCCCAAAAAGGCTGCATCATCTGGGGCGATAGAGTCGTTGTCCCAGAACGACTCTGGAAGGCGTTGCTGCGAATTTTGCACGAGGGCCACCCTGGCATCGTGCGAATGAAGGCACTTGCATGAAGCTACGCATGGTGGCCGGGTATGGATCAGCAAATCGAGCAGTGGGTTAAAGCTTGTCCCAACTGCCAACAAGTCAGCAACGCACCACCAAAAGCCATGCCTACTGCATGGGAGACGCCACGTGGACGCTGGTCCAGAATCCACCTGGACTTTGCGGGGCCAACCAAAGGCCACATCTTCCTACTTACAGTCGACGCCTACTCCAATTGATTGGAAATCCATCGTATGACAACTACAACCTCCGAGGCGGTGATCAAGATCCTAAACAGACTCTTTGCAACCCACGGATTACCAGACGTCCTGGTGGCCGATAACGGACCACAGTTTACTGCACTAATGTTCGAGCAGTACCTCGCTGACCGCGGCATCCGCCATGCGCTCACCTCGCCGGTGCACCCTGCGACCAATGGCCGAGCAGAACGCATGGTCCAATTTGTAAAAAAGACATTGCAAAAAGTAGACTATGACAATATTGACGATAAAGTGAATCAAATTCTCTTCTTGCAACACATCACGCCACATAGCGTCACCGGCAGAACACCAGCTGAACTACTGATGGGACGAAGACTCCGCTCCCACCTCGACCGGTTGCACCCTGCTTATGAACCGGAGAAACCAATAGGATCCAGCGGCCGCTGTCGCACATTCCAGGTAGGAGACCTCGTGTATGCACGGAACTTATCGGGCGACCCGTTATGGATAGAGGCGACAGTAGTACGTGTAACCGGCCCCAAATCCTACGTAGTGCAATGCCTTGACAATAAATTGTGGAAACGGCATATCGACCAATTGCGGTCACGACTTGCAACGGCCAGTCAACAACTCCCCTATGACCAAACCGAGGGGGGGGGAGTATGGAAGAAGAGGAAGTTCCAGGGAACCCGTTCGAAGGGAACGACGATTTGAGCGACACGCAGGAAACGGGGCAAGAGGAAGAGACACTTGTACCTCAGGGAATCGAGGAATATGTAGGCAATGAAGAAGAAATAAACTCTGAACTAGGGGCGGAACCACTGCCAAACAACGAACTACCTCAACAGGATTGCAATCAGCCAATCCAACGGAAATCTAAAAGACTTAAAAGACAACCGTCCTATTTAAAGGACTACATAACTATACCGGATTTAAGAAGCCAGGGGGAAGGGGTGTTGTGTATACAATAAAGTTAATAAAGTGTGAGCTTGGGGTGAAGTGCAGGGTTCTGGCCCTGCACTTCTGATTGGCTGTTGGGCGGCCAGACCGGATTGGCCAGTTCTAACAAATCCGATTGGCCCTTAACTAAGAGTTCCTATTGGTTAAAAGAGCTGGCGTTCCTAGCTCGTTATTGGTTAAAACTTACAAGGGATGCCTATATAAGGCAGAGTTCAGTGTTGTAAAATGGAGAAGTCACTATGTAAATAAAGAGCTGAAGTTCACCGTTCAGAGGCTGTCTCCATTCATTTCGACCCATGCTCAGTGCTAAACAATTTCTGCAATTTTTTCTTCTTCTTCTGNAAACCACCATCATTAACATCACATGACTCAAGCTTCTTTCATCCGAAGTCAAAAATACAATATTTGCTACCATTGTGTTTTTGCAGGAGCAAGCAATGCACACACACATTTTGTAATTTGTTCCAAAGGTCAAATTCACATAATGTGAAATGGAAATAAATCTTAATTATTTACTTAACACTGGGGCAACAGTATGGCCTAATTTGTTCTTTGCTTCAGGGTGATGAATTTGGAACCTTTTCAGATCATATACAGGCATATTCTTTTCCATCTTCTAAGAAACTGAAAGGGAAATGTATAGAAAAAGCAGTAGCAAACTATTTGGATTTTTTTTTTCAAGAAAGCAATGGTTTTTGTCAGTTGGGGCCTCAGCAGTTGAACCTGATTTATAAGAGTCTTTACTTTTAGTGAGACTTAACTACGTAACACAAACCTCTTCTCCTTGTTTCTGTGAAGTTGAATGCTCTAGAGCAGGGATCACCAACTTTTTGGACCTCAGGGACCACCAAACTCATAATTTTAAATCCCGCGGACCAATAATATGAATTTTGACTCACGGTGGTTTGCTGACGTCAGTAGGAAAGTCAGTCCCTTATTCCAGAGCTGCGGTAATCACAGGACTGGCCTTTTGGTCATCCCGGAGCCGCTGCTCCTCCACCTGGGTACACTGGCCTGCCGTGGACTGGAGAAGCTGCTCCTCCACCTGGGTACACTGGCCTGCCGTGGACTGGAGAAGCTGCTCCGGGATGACCAAAGGGCCAGTCTTGTGACTACTGCAGCTCTAGAATATGAGACCAACTTTTCCACCAGTGTCAGCAAGCCACCCCTGGGTGGATTCCCCTCCCCTGCCATTGGTCTTACCTTCTAGTTCCATCTCGCATGGCTCTTCTCAAGGTAAGGTTTGCGCTCGGCTGAAGGGGGAGCAGCAGATGGGCAGGCCATGTGGGCGGCGCAGCCTTGTATTTCCACACAGCCTGGATTAATTGCTTTGGGGGAGAGATTTCTCTGCGAACCGCCAACATTTTCTCGTGGACCACCAGTGGTCCCTGGCCCACCGGTTGGCGACCGCTGCTCTAGAGTCTAGGACTATAACTTTGATTTTAAAACCAAATTTAAAACCTTCAGTGTTGAATCTTTTCTAACTCTTATAGTAAGCCAAGAGAGAAAGGACCCTCCAGGTTATGTTTAAAAGAACCCCCAAATCCACTACCCGAGACCAGTGATGACTAACCTTTTTGTTGTCATGTGCCTGTACCCCTAAGGCAATGCACGCACTCCTGCCAGTGCTCCTCCACTCCACAACGCACGCAGGACCCTCCACCTCCCCACACATGTGCATGTGTCTCCCACATGTGCCCTACCCCCACGCATGCATGGCAGATATCTGAAAATCAGCTGGCTGGTGGGAGGCCTGCATGCATGTGCAGTGGAACTGAGCTGGGGCAACAGCTCGTATGCCAGCAGAGATAGCTCTGCGTGCCACTTCTGACACATATGCCATAGATTTGCCATCACAGCCCCAGACTATTCAGGAGTTGTGAGATCGGTGTTCAAGTGTTCATTTTGGAAGACATTTCCTTCCCTTTCCCCAGCTCCAGGGATCACAAGATTACATTTCCAAATAAGGCTTGCAATGATACTCTGAATCAGCTCATCAGTGCAACCCAGACCTTAAGGGTGGGAAGGAGCCAATAGCCATATTTTCAGAGGAGTAAAGAAGAGGAACTATTATCTTGGGTTTACCTGTCAGGAGCGCATGATAATGGAGCCCCTTTTGCTTGTCCTGGTGAGTGCAGACATCAAATAAATACGCCTTGATGGGACCATCAATAAAATCAGCAGCAAAATCAAACAACACGACTCCCAGCATGGTAATAATGATAGCCCACGTCTTCCAAGTGCCTCGATCAACAACCAGAACTGTAAGAGAAAACATCTGGCTTTGTTGATAGTTATTTTTTTTATGCCAACCTTCCCCAACTTGCTGAGGTTCAATTGACCCGGTGAGGATGTACCATGAAAACACATGTAAATGCATGTAACTCTACTGGTACAGGTAATGTTTAATAAGGTGCACCATTATTAGATTAAATCATGCATACCGTTACTAGAGTTTCTATTTGAACACTAACAGCCTTATAAGTAGACTTCGACTTTCAACCACAACTGGCACCAGAATTTCTGTTGCTAATCAAGGTGGTTAGTAAGGGAGCTGTGCCCAATCTAAAGCACCTGTAGGCCAGACAACCAAAAAAGTGTGGCGGCAACCAAAAAAGCTAATGCAATCCTAAGTTGCATTAACAGAGGGATACAATCGAGATCAAGTGAGGTATTAATACCACTCTATAAAGCCTTAGTAAGACCACACCTGGAGTACTGCATCCAGTTTTGGTCACCACATTATAAAAAAGATGTTGAGACTCTAGAAAAAGTACAGAGAAGAGCAACCAGGATGATTAGGGGACTGGAGGCTAAAACATACAACGAACGGTTGCAGGAACTGGGCTTGGCTAGTCTAGTGAAGAGAAGCACCGGGGGAGATGATAGCAGTCTTCCACTATTTGAGAGGATGCCCGAGAGAGGAAGGGGTCAAGCTATTTTCTAAAGCACCTGAAGGCCAGACAAGGAACAATGGATGGAAACTGAACAAGGAGAGATTGAACCTGGAAATAAGGAGAAACTTTCTGACAGTGAGAACAATCAACCCATGGAACACCTTGCCTTTGGAAGTTGTGGGAGAGCTATCACTGGAGGCTTTCAAGAAGAGATTGGACTCCCATCTGTCAGAAATGGTGTAGGATCTCCCGCTTGGGGGGGGGGGGTTGGAGTAGATGACCTTACAAGGTCTCTTCCAACTCTGATTATCTGTTCTCATCTGATCTGATCTGATTAGAAGATGGTTCTACTGTTTTATCTGCTGTGGGGGCATAAAGCCCTCTTCCGCCTTCAAAAACTGTTGACCATCTTCTCCTGTAACCCTGGAAAGGGGCCCTTACGAGGTGCTACCAGCCGAGCCAGCTGGACCAAGGTTTTTTAAGGAGGTACTACTCCTCCGGCACTCCTCCTCACTCCAGGATGGCCAGCTCGGCTCCATTTGCAATGTCCATTATCTTCCAACTAATTCCACTAATTCAAAAATTAGTGTAGTGGTCAAATCATGGGTCCCCAATCTCCGGTCCATGAACTGACACAGGGTGACAGAGTGACAGAAACTGGGGCGCACAATCAAGCGAAGCCCCATCTGTAGGATACAGGCAGCATACAAAATTATGCCCGGTCCAGTCTGTGGGGAAAAAAAAAAAGCTTTCTCCGTGGAACTAGTCTTTGTTGACCAAAAGGTTGGTGGCTGCTGGGTTAAAGAATTGAACCTGAATCGAGGAGACTGTGGTTCAAGTCCTCATTCAACCAACCAAGAGAGGTTTCACGAGAAACCTCTGGGACAATCACACTTGCTCAGCCCAGCTTTTTCACAGAATGATTGCAAGGAAAAGATTTGGGGAGATCGTCATCATAAACACTGCCTATAGTTTCTAGAGAACAGAAAAGGCATTATTCATAACAATCATAATTTATTTATGGGCCACCCAACTCCCAAGATTTCTGCAGCTTTTATGAAGTGTTCAAAAGCATTAATGGAAGAAAACAACACAAAGCAAAAAAAAAAAAAAAAAGAAGAACGAAGTTGGCAGAGATGATAAACCCAGATGAGAAGAAAGAACAAAGGGATACAGATAAATAATTAATGCAATTCTTGTTAAATAAATACTTACAGGGAAACAACTCTGTAATCATGAATATCACAAATAAAATCAGAGTTTGAATTCTACACTCACACATTCTTTAGGTTTTTTTGTTTTTATGCTGGTATTTCAGCAAGACTCAAATATCATTGATCAATTAGGAGATTTATTACCAGAAGTAAAATATACAGGGATGCAAAATTGGAAACTCTTTAGGAAAAAAAGTGAAAATGGAAGACCTCAAAATAATAGTAGAATAGTAGAAGAAGCTCAGATAACAACATTTGGAAAAATAAAGGAAAAAGCTGGTATGAACTATAAGAAATGATTGCGGATTCCCCTGCACAGATTGTCCCTGTGGCCATGTGGGACGGATGGACTGCAAGAACTACCACACTGCAAGAACAGAAGGGAGCAGTAAGACAAGGAGACCAGAACACATTGATGGCCTCACATTGCAATGAACAATGACGTACATTCAATTTTGCAGCAACTAAGATTGTTGGACGAGCAGGTACAAACACAGTCAGGGAAGTGATTGAAACCTGGGAAATGGGCCCCTCATCAGTCAATCATCAGCAGATTTACCACCAAGTTATCAAGTACTTAGGAGGTGAGGGCTTGGCAGGACAAGGAAACAACAGCCAACAACTTAATAACCATCCATCAACACCTCAATCAACAACTAAAAAGCCACACAAAACAGGCACCATATAAATACTACACACAGAATAGCCCAAAGCGCACACTCTGTTAGAGAGAAGTTCCCCGACAATGGGGTCCAGTATGACCCCCCCAAAACTCAGAAGAATAAATATCTGGTCCCAGTGACCAACCCAGATTGGATCCTATAGAAATGATAACTTAGAGCAGGGATTCCCTTGGGCTGCAATCAAAGCCAGAATAGAAAAATCTGCTGATGACTCCAAATGCAGACTCTGCAAAGAAGCAGACAAAACCATTGATCACATACTGAGCAAGACAATCACTCAGACTGACTACAAACAGCGCCACAACACAGTCGCTCAGATGATCCATTGGAACTTGTGTCACAACTACCATCTGCCTGTAGCAAAGAACTGGTGGAATCGCAAGTCTGAAAAAGTGGTTGAAAATGAGCAAGCAAAACTACTGTGGGACTTCCGAATACAGACTGACAAAGTTTTGGAACATAATACCCTGGATATCACGATTGTGGAGAAGAAAAAAATGTGGATCATTGACATTGCTATACCTGGTGACAGCAGAATCGACGAGGAACAACTTGAAAAAGTCATCAGATATCAGAACTTGAAAATCGAACTGCAGAGATTCCGGCATAAACCAGTGTAGGTAATTCCAGTGGTACTTGGCACACTGGGTGCTGTGCCTAAAGACCTAGGCAAGCACTTAAAAACAATTGGCGCTGACCAAATCACCATTGGTCAGCTGCAGAAGGCCACCTTACTGGGATCTGCTTGATACATCACGCAATCCTAAGCACTTGGGAAGTGATACTAATGATTTCTGATACGAAACCCAGCATAGTTATCTCATTTGTTGTGAACACTGTCATTTTTTGTGTCAAATAATAATAATAATAAATATGCTGAACTTCACAAAGTAATTATCATTTGAAAACTGAAAATGACACACTTTGAAGAGGAGGCTCTTGATCTGGATAATATAAAATAATTATGCTGGTTCCTGCACTTGTCCTATATCCAGACCAATATTCTGTCATCAAATTCATTTTGAGGGGACCACGATATAAGTCACAGTCCATGACAGTGAGTCTCCCATGTTGACTACAAAGGGGCCAAATTAAAGGAAAATGTAAAGGGAAAAAATGAAAGGATTCTGAATGGCCAGTCACTGCCATCTCACAAAATCCTGGGCCCAAATGCCAGAATGAGCCATCTTGAGAGATAGCAGCCATGATTTATACTTGTATTTTGCCTCCTCAGCTTAAATATGCAGGACTCCCATGGATCAGATTGAGAATGAATGGTCAACAATATAGCCAATAAGCTTTCTATTGTATCTGATTTAACAGATAATCAGAGTTGGAAGGGACCTTGTAGGTCTTCTAGTCCAACCTCCCACCCAAGCGGAAGACCCTACACCATTTCTGACAAATGACAGTCCAGTCTCTTCTTGAAAGTCTCAAGTAATGGTGCTCCCACAACTTCCAAGGGCAAGCTGTTCAACAGGTTGATTGTTCTCACTGTCAGAAAATGTCTCCTTATTTCCAGGTTGAATCTCTCCTTGTTCAGTTTCCATCCATTATTCCTTGTCTGGCCTACAGGTGCTTTAGAAAATAGCTTGACCCCTTCCTCCCTGTTGCAGCCCCTTAAATATTGGAAGACCGCTATCATGTCTCCCCTGGTCCTTCTCTTTACTAGACTAGCCAAGCCCAGTTCCTGTAACCATTCTTCATATGTTTTAGTCTCTAGTCCCCTAATCATCTGGTTGCTCTTCTCTGCACTTTTCTAGAGTCTCAACATCCTTTTTATAATGTGGTGACCAAAACTGGATGCAGTACTCTAGGTATGGTCTTACTAAGGCTTTCTGGAGTGGTATTAGTACCTCTGTTAATACAATTTAGGATTGCATTAGCTTTTTTGGCTGCTTCTGCACACTGCTGGCTCATATTTAGCTGGTTGTCCACTAAGACTCCAAGATCCCTCTCACAGTTACTGCTATTGAGCCTGGTTTCACCCAGTCTATTATGGGTACTTTTGGTTTTTCTTGCCTAAGTGTTGGACTTTACTTTTCTCTACATTGAATTTCTTTTTGTTAGATATGGCCCAGTGTTCTTGTCTGTCAAGATCCATCTGGATTTTGAGCCTATCTTCTTGGGTGTTAGCTATTTTCTCCTCTGTAATACCTAAACTGATCCACTTTTCCAGGATATTGAATATTATTTGAGTTAACAAACTTGCAACATCCTGTACCATTAAGTAATGAAATAATCGGGCTGTTGTATTATGTTTTTTTTTCCTGCCAATACCAGGCCTGTGCATTGGAAGCCATTAAGTAACAATTGCACAATTTTTATTCATTAAACCAATTTATATAGGTTAGAAGAGTTACATAATCTGCATATGAGGCTTAGATTGAGATGAATCCTAACCCTTTCGATGTAAACCTCTTTTCTTTGTTCTAAAAGTTCTGTGAAAACAAAGAGTCAGTCATATTTATCTACACCAATATTAAAAACAAGTTCAGAATCCTAACAGTATTCATGCCAAGCTAACTGCACAATTTAAACCTACCCTTTCCAGCCTGAGATTCAGCTAGGTTTCTTTCTTGTTTTTATATTCAAAGTCTATGCCATCAAGCACTGCCAATTGATCTATTGCAGATGAACCGCCAACAGATGCAACGACTTCAAGAATGTTCACCATCTCCAATTTCTCTCTTTTAACACTCAGTTTGCTTTTTCCCGACTCAGCAACAGGTTGTATACTCACCTGAGATGACTGCATCCCCATTCAGGTACAAAGCCATACCCAGGAGCATCAGAAGGCCAAGGATCAAGATAAAAGGTCTTCTCTTGCCCCACCTGGAAGTGCAGCGGTCGCTGACCGAACCCACCACCGGCTGCAGCAGAAATCCTAGGATGGGACTGATCAGCCATACGACGCTATAAAGGCTTTTGGGGAGCCCCACGGTGAGCAACACGGGGGTGACAAAGGCAGCTTCGACGGCGTAGCAGAACTCACGGCCAAACATGATCATGCTGTGCATAATCAACTGGCCGGTTCTCTTCTTGGAGGGCTTCACTGGCTTAAAAGGATCTTTCCCCGGGAAGGGCTTAAACACGATTTCTTCTTTCCTGCTGAGGGGTCCCATTCTGGCAATGACCAATTATCTCAGGACTGCAGAAGCTCGGCTATGATCTTGCTGGGTTAGAGTCATTGAGCTGGTAACCAGGAGGCTGTTCCACCAGGCATCAATTCTGGGTCAGGGTGTAGGGAAGGAAAGACCCAGAGGGGCCATGCATATTTCACATGGCTCTGGAATCACAAGTTAAGAGAAGGGGGAGTGGAAGGGGAAATTCGCCTGCGTCTCTGAAAGCAGATTAGCACAGTTAGTGCTCCTGGCTGGAAAGTGCCCAGCTCTTTATCACTGGAGGATTATGTCCGAGTGGATCACATGTCTACATATGGCAGGCTTCAAAGTTCTTTCGAAGGCATGTGTATATTTATGGCATAGGCGAGTTTCATAAGTTGTTTCTTCTTGTACTGCAAGGGTGTTAATATGCCAATGGTGTCATCAGGAAAAAGAAAAAATCTCTTATTTCAGACAGTGAACAAAGTGCTTCCTGGAGAAAAAAAACATAGCATGAGATCTACTAGTATTCAAGTGGGCAACACATCCTAGGTTTTAATGCTCAGGTTTTCCTTCCTTGTGTTGTCATGGTCTATGAATGTTTGGGGTTCTTTGCTTGGATGGAGAGGAAGATAAAGTTTCATTCAGTTTGCAGTTATATCCAGGGATGTGCTTCAAATTTTTTTAGCAAAGGGCTCTCTGCCCTAATGACTGACTGGGTGGGCATGACTAGATGGTCATGTGATCGGGTGGGCATGTGATTGGGTGGGTGTGGCTAGGTGGTCATGTGACTGAGTGGGTGTGGCCAACTCAATGTTGCTTCTTTGCCCTAATCATCTAAAACAAGATATATACTAAAAAGTTGTTTATTATTTCGTACATTTAATACTTAAATAAAAGACTGGGTGAAACCAGGCTTAATAGCAGTGACTGTGAGAGGGATTTTGGAGTCTTAGTGGAGTTACGTGATTCTTATTATTTGGGAATTAATCCCCTTGGAGGCAGAGCAGGGAGTTTCTTGTAGCTATATTCTTTGATTTTCTCAATGGCTCTCCCTCACAAGCGCTGAATGGATTGTTTATCTAGCTTGCAACACTTTTACAAGGTGTGAAATGCTCTTGGCTGAATGCCCAGAAGTTCAATTAAGCTTATTAAGAGCTTTCCCTTGCTACTTGTCTTTCTGATGTTATTGGGAGCTCTCTGAGCCTCACAGAGCCTAAGCTAGGGGCTCTTCCAGCAGCCCACCCCGGTTATATTACATCTATTTGGACCTATGACAATCCAAGTTTGTGTGATTTGTCCTTGTTTAACCATCACAAAGATTTGAAAAGAAGTGCAGTACAAATCATCAAAACAACAGGAATCTAAGCTGGAAACTTTATCTAGAATAGGGAAAAGACCAAAATCCAAGGCTGTTAGCATTGGACATGAATCTAAATGACCTACCAATTATTTAGCATAGGCATGGGCCAAATCTCTATTCTAAAAATTCAATGTCACCTCAGGGAAACCTCAGCTTCTCAACTGAGTATCAAACTGCTCTATAAAGGTTGCATCAGTACAAGGGCTGCAAGATGCTTTGCTGATTTAACACTGGAATTCTGTGCACAATTACTTCAGAGAATGTCCTGAAGAATTTAAAACTTCTCAAATTAGAGACAGGGTTGCCCACAATCGCAATGCAGTCTTGGAGGCTGAATGGTTGGCTATTGTCTTTGTGGGGGGGGGGTTTCTACCCAGATTTTAGTTTTTGTAGATAATTATTCTTCAAAGTGGAAAGCTACATAAGAAAAAAAGCAAGTTGCCAGACACATTTTTAATATCTCTGGGATGTGAAAAAGGTCAAACAAATATTTTCTCAAAGATTAAACAATAGTGAGCATCAAGATGAAATAAATAGCTCATCACAGAGCAACAGAACTTGGGTTAACAAAGGAACATTTGGAAGCCTGCAGAGATATCTAAATATGCTTTTCTTTCCTAGGATGAAAAAGGCATTTTTCTGGGCCAGCCACATCCTTCCCCCTGTACTTTTACAGGGTAGATATTCCAAGCCGTGTAGATTGAGGTTGAAAGGAAGTTTGACTGTGTTGTGTTGCTATTCAGAATAGACCTACCTGCACCGGTTATATTTGCATCAATTCTCAGGAAGAAGTGGTCATTATGTGATTTTCATGTCTCAGATATGAAATGATCACCTGTGTGGCAGCCACAATGAAAATGCAGTGGCCGATAGCAATAGCACTTAGACTTATATTCCACTTTACAGTGCTTTACAGCCCTCTCTAAGTAGTTTACAGTCAGCCTATTACCCCCCAACAATCTGGGTCCTCATTTTACCGACATTGATGCAGGTTTGAACATCGTTTATTTTTCATTTTTAGTTATGTGCTTTTTAATTTCCAGATTGTCAATCAAAAGAATTTTTCACTGAGTAAACCCACACACATATTTGGGGACATATTTTTAAAGGGCAATATCACAGGAGTCTGCAATGCTTTGGGTCCAGAGAACATATATAGCAGGGGTGTCAAACTCATGGCCCGCAGGCCAGGTGAATCACACACTGGCCACACCCACACCCAGTTTAGCAAAGGGGGGGAAGTCACAATACGACACATGATGATGCGAGTTTGACATCCCTGATATATAGTATCTGCTGGCAATTCCTTAAATTAAACATACCTACTCCTGGGACCATGCAGCTTAATTTCTTACCATATTTATGGACCCCTAATCTGATGAGAACGTTGATGCTTACTCTTTTCCCTTTCAAAATACTAAACTACATTCAGCAGATAACTGAAGCAGAATGATGGCTTTTGAAAAAGAAAAAAAAAGTGACTCGGCCAAGCAGTGAGTGAAAACCCAGCATGAAAATCAATTTCAGACACATTATGTGAAGACGGTCAGTATGTGAATGCACAGTCTTTCTCTCCCATCCACATAACTCTGGGACAACTCTCTGAATGTTTCTTTCAGCTCTCCTCTTTCTCTGAAACCAATTTGCTGTTTTGTCTTCTTAACCCGACACACCATTTATACACCAGACATTCTTTCTTTAATTCCATTTCTTTGGATATGGCACTTAGCCTCAAGATGTGTCACAGCAGCAAACCAGGACTTTTAAAACATAAATGTTCTCTCTGGATTTTAAAACTTGATTGTGTGCCAGGTGGATGTCAACTTTTAGTAACCACACAGATGGTTTTTCTCCACGCAATCTGTCTCTTACTTGGTCCATCACCACTGACCATGGCTGGTCTCGTGAAGAGAAGGAACAGGGGAGACATGATAGCAGTGTTACAATATTGGAGGGGCTGTCCCAGAGAAAGGGGGTCAACCTGTTTTCCAAAGCACCTGAAGGCCAGACAAAGAATAATGGATGGAAACTGAATAAGGAGAGATTCGACCTGGAAATAAGGGGAAATTTTCTGACAGTGAGTGATCAACCAGAGTGATCAACCACTGAAGTTGCCTTCAGAAGCTGTGGGAGCTTCATCATTGGAAGCTTTCAAGAAAAGACTGGACTCCCATCTGTCAGAAATAGTGTAGGGTCTCCTGCTTGGGTGGGGGAATTGTGCTAGATGTCCTACAAGATCCCTTCCAACTCTGTTAATATGTTACTGAGTCCATCCACTTCGCTGCTGGTCATCCTTTTCTTCTCTTTCATCTTTCCCAATTTTATGGCCTTCTCCAGAGCTGGCTCTCTGCTTTAAAACTTATTGAAAACGTATTAGCTGCAACCCATTCCTAGAACAATAAAACAACAATGTGCATCACTTTGCAGAGTTATAACTTTCTATTTCTTTTTTAAATCTTTTTATTCCTTTTCTGAGAAATCAGATTGCTGAATAAAACATCAAAAGGTGTGGGTTGTTGTTTTTTGATACACTGTCTAACTTAATTGGAAGAACCAAATGAAAGAGTTAAAAAGAAAGCAAAGAAGAGAGGCAGAAGGAGACAGTTGAAAGCAATGTAAATGTATTTCTTGACGTCGGCTAAGCTACCTTCTCTCTAAATAAGAGACTTTTAAATAAATAAGGTTTTCTATTCTTTTTTACATACTGTGTACCTGCCTTTGCCCTTTTCTTGCCAGGCTGGAAAATGGTTTTAAAACTTTCTCCATTCTTGTATGCACCTTTCCTATAGCTTAATAAATTATGAAGAATACAATTTACATTTTTGTAATGTACAATATCAAGGGATGCGGTGGCTGTGACTAAGACACTGAGCTTGTCGATTAGAAAAGTTGGCAGTTCGGTGGTTCGAATCCCTAGCACCGCATAATGGAGTGAGCTCCCATTACTGGTCCCAGCTTCTGCCAACCTAGCAGTTCGAAAGCATGTAAAAATGCAAGTAGAAAAATAGGAACCACTTTGGTGGGAAAGTAACAGTGTTAAATGCGACTTCAGCATTTACTCATGCTGGCCACGTGACCATGGAGACATCTTAGGACAGCGCTGGCTCTTCGGCTTAGAAACGGAGAGGAGCACTGCCCTCCAGAGCCAGAAACAACTAGCACGTGTATGTGAGGGGAACATTTACCTTAAATGTACAATATACATTTTTGCAGCTGCATGCTCTGTGTCTGCTGTTGTCCGTGTGTCTATTATAAACTGTAGTTTAATATTGTATGAAGTTATAAATTCTAAGTGTTTCATTGAGTAACTGGAATTTGCACATCAGGAACTGTGAAACTGGAATTTGAACATCAGGAACTTTGAAACTGTGCCATAAATGGGGGTTTTTGGGGGAAGGGGCAGAGTGTCTGTTGTAAATCGGATCGGTCAGAAGCCAAGGAGTCCTTGTAAGAACAAAGCCAACACTAAATAAGCCATCCAAAGGCTGTCCTTATGCATAAGAGCTCTCTGATTCAAATACTGGTTATTGACAGGTGGGCCGAAAAAAACTCAATTTTTTTTTTGTAAGTTTTATTTGAGTTTTCACAAAAAGAAAAGAAATACAAGTAAAACGTTTTTTTTGGAAAGCAGCATAATCCCGGGTTACATTTCTTCGTACAGATGCAAATTCAGGTTCATGCTCATTTTTATATTCTATTCCACATCTTATTACTATTTTACATTTTCTACATAGCTTCTCCCCTCTTTTAATTTTCTCAATTTTATTCTATTTATTTCATCTCAATTCAAATCATTATATTTATATTTTTTGTCTGTCCTGTTTCAATTGTCTATTATCTTTTCTCATTAAACAAAATTTCTCCTGTAGTTACTGATTGGAGTATGACGCCTTTATATCTTTCCCCTAAAATTATAACACTCAATATAATACATAACTTCCATTCAGATTCTGCTTGGTACATTCTTAAACTACACATTGTATTCTTGAAAAAAGAAAAAATTATAAATGTATAATTAAAACAACATTCCATTCCAATTCGACTCTATCATTAATATTAATATTCACTAAAATCTTAACATTTTTCACGTTACTTTTCAATTCAATATCATACTTCTATGGGAACAATTAGACTTTCCATAGTTAATTCCCCCCTGTCTTTACTTATATTTTATAAAACATTGACTAATTAAAATTCCTTCCTAATTCAATTTTCTCATTTATTTCATTTATTTTATTCACAAACATTTCACTAAATTACACTATTTTATCCCTCATTTTAATCATATGTTGTTTCCTAAAGTTATTTCTATTACAAATATAACAATACAATCTTATGTACCTTTACAGAATCCTTTTTTCAGTGAGATTTTCACCCATTATCTCTAAATAGGTCCTCTTTCTTTATATCTTGCTCTGGACCTTTGTAACTTCTTTTCCTTTCCTTCTTCCCTCTCTTCTTCTCTCTCTCCTTTTGATCCCTTTGTCTCTCTACCTCTATTTCCCTCTTCTGTATTCCCCTTTTCTGTTGATTTCCAGCATCATACTTATTTTTCAAATTATTTTTCTTTTCTTTGATTGTTTTTTTAAGTCTTAAATTCTCCATTCTCTTTCCCCCCTTTCCTTTTTCTTCCTCACATAGAGTTACTTGTTCATTAAAGATGGGTTCTTCTTTGTCCCAGTCTTCTTGTTTTACAGTCTTTTCTTGTTGTATCTCATAATTCAAGATCTCCATTTCTAAGAATTGAAAAACGAAGCCAAAAGAGCCCTTCCCTTCTTGTGCATCGTCTTTGTACTTTTTAAGTTCCATTTTCAATTCATCCAGAAGTGATGCCATTGTAAAAAATTGTAAACAACCACGCAATTGGTTTTAATCATTCAAATATAATAACCAAAAATCCAAAAGTCACCAAGCAATCCAAATACACACAAGCTGTTTCTTTTTACACTTTCTTTTTTTTTTCACTTTCTCTTTCTGGGGTTACTATTTAGTTGCAAAATTTCAGTTAAAATGTATCTTTTAGAAGTCTTATTGAAATTTTACTTTAGATTCTTTTGAAGTCCAGGCAGTCTCCTCCCTCTTCCAGATCCTGTCCTTATTCTTTTTCTCTCCCTTCCTGCTTATAGAAGAAAAAGTGTTTAATGTCCAGAAATCTTTATTGTCCCTTTGGCATTTAGTTATATTTTCAGCTTAATTGCCTATTGATGCCAAAGCAGATTTTTCTGATTTCTTATTTAGGTCTCTTAGTTGTCAATGTAAGGAAGGAGAGAGAAGAAGAAAAAAAAGCCAAACCTTTCCCTTTTCACTTTCTTTCGCTGCTTCCAACTCTTCTTTGGGAGCGATGTTATTTTTTGTAAAATTTAAATTCCAGGGTACCTTAGTTGTTGCTTTTTCAACAACTGGTCAGCCAAAACTTTCACTTCTTATCTTCCTCCTGCACACTCTTTTTCGGTTGAGTTCTTCTTTGAGGTGGCCATTTCTGACCACCGCTCCTACCACCTTCGGGAAAGGAAGTAATGGCCAGCTGAGGAGGAGAGATGCGGCTCTCCTTGACCCTGCTGGCGGTCTCCCCCCTCTTCACCACCTCTATGGGGTGGCTTAGCCCCGAAACCAGTCGGCTTGGGGTGCTCCAGCGGCGAGCCCAGACAGAAACCGTGCACGATCGTGACCTGTCTGTCACCGAAGCCCTTCAAACCGGAAGTCCGAAAAAAACCTCAATTTTTATTCTCAACTCTTTCTTGCCCTTGATGCTGATATAGGTTTCTCTCAAGCAAAGCTCCATCCTCCACCAACATCTTTTGCTTGCCATGACTGGACAATGGTTATCGTATTATCACAATACCGCCTCCCAGTAAATATTTCATTTATTTTCGGGAAAATTAAAAGATGATAGGATTCTAAAGGCAAAGTTGAACCTTTTATGTGACAATTTATAGTCTATGTAAGGGTTATATTTTTACATGCTTATTTGCATTATTTCAGTCACTTGTATAAGTTGAGAACCTGAATTATTTCTCTCTTCTCTCAATTTGATATAAGGTCAGCCATAATGGAACACTAAACCTGTTTGTTCTGCAGATGCACAAAGTCTATTCTTGTTTAACCTTAGGGAAGAGTTAAAATAAATTAAACTGGGAGCAAATCTCTTTCAAATAAACTTCCTGAGCTGTAACTGGCTTTGATTTACAAACTTCCTGTCCTTCCAAGGACTATTTCCTCAAGGAGCCCTATATAAGATCTGTTGCCATCATTTTCAACACTCTTAGATCCTGCTAGCTAGAAACCCACTGATCCCTGCTGGCCAGTTAGATCCTCTGTAATCCCTTAGATTTATTGCTCATTGCCACAACAATAGGCATTTTATTAGCACCATCTTTCAGTAATTAAAGAATAAAACCACCAATTATTTGTAGAAATTCATTTTAAAAGGGTTGTTTAGAATGCATAGCAAACAATGAATGCAAATTCCGAAGATTTCAATGAAATTGGACCTATCTTGCTACAGTAAAAACAAAAATGATTTGCCCAAGACACACTCTTGATTTGCAGGCTTTCATATTATAAGTTTGCTTTAAGGTTATTTAATTCAATTACTTGGAGCGAATGGAGCTGTAAAATCTCTTTTTTGGAAAAACCATATTCCAGGAGAACTTCCTCGGTGTGTTCTCCTATCAAAGGATCTCTCTTGAATGAAGGTGTAGCTGGAGTTCTGGACAAAAAGGGAGATGGTCTTGGACTTATCTCCTCCTGATCATTTTTAAGAAAAGATCCCCGCTGTTCATTATGGGGATGAGAGGCAGCTTCATCAAAAGTCAACACTGGGGTCACACAAGCATCCACATCATCAAAGATCTCACACCATTCCGCTTGGGATTTTTTCTTAAATACATCTGTAAATATCTTCTTCATTTCAGGCCAGTCTGAGAAACTCATCTGACTGGGAAGTTTCTGAAGATCCAGTCCCAAACCTGGAGATATTAAAAAGAAACATATAGGCCGATTGAATGAAATGAGTGTTGGCGAGCAAGCTGTTCTGAGCAAATAATGTATGTTGGGAGCAACGAGAAATATAAGGGAAGCCTATTTTAAAAGGTAGACTAGGAATATGGGGAAAAAAATTACAAAATGCATGTTTCCCCATAAATGTCAATGCCCGCTAATGCACAAAATCTGCCTACTTGGTCATGGTGCAGATGTTATTAATCTGATACAAAATTGATGGCTCAAGAAAGTAATTCCAGGTTATTCCAAAGGTGCTTTTGAAAAAGACGAAATGTCTTCAAAGAAAAACAAGAAACTCCAATTGCCTCTTGAAAAATTGAACTTTCTTGTTTTTCTTTGAATATTATCTGTTATCTGTACAATAAAAGTCATTTCCCACTGATAGCTGGACCCAGAGAAACCCAATAGCTCCTTGTCAAAGAGACCCCACTGTACGTCCATGAGAAACAATTCTTCTGCTCTAAAATGCTTCCCCCTTAGCTAGTGGCAATTACAAGGCTGCTTTGGAAGGTAAGTAGCTTTGGCCTGGTGAGAAGTTTGATGGGAGCATCAAACCTGGAAGCTAAAATTGAAAAACAATTTCCCTAACATGCTGAGAAAATTGCATTAAGGTACCAGGAAGCCACCAGCCAGTCAAGTTTGAATCAAATACCTTCTTTTTTTGTTTAATGTTTTCACAGAAGCTACAAGATCCCAGAATGGATTCTCTGGGGCTCTCCAGAACAATAGACAACCCCACCTGATCATAGAAGTGAAAGAAGAGACAGAATGAGAGCTGTTCTAGCATTAATCTGCCTCTGGCACCTGGAATTTTGGTCATTGTTTTATATCTCTCTGTAGCTTGCTTAATTTCTTCTGCATTGCCAGAAAATGAATTACCGTAATATGCACTACATAGCTTTGTTCTTTCAAACTAATTCACTGAACTATTTGTTTTCAAGAAAAGAACAAAAAAGGGACTTGGCATATTAGGATTTGAAAGAAAAATGAAAAATGTCAGCTTTTGTTGTTCTGAAGCCTAGCTGCCTAAAGAACAGTAAATAAATGCATATGCATGCTCATTTATTTGCAAATTGCTTTTTATTTAGCAAGGCAATTTCTAAAGGGAGCAATGCCTTTAAAAAGAGGTTACCTTCCATGCAGATACAGAATAATCCATTGGCATAAAAGTTACCATACTAAAAAAAAACAACCACCCAAGTGTGTGTAACAAGGTTCTGAGCATATTTAATATGTTTATAGCTTTCTAAAACAATTTCTATTTACAAGCAAATAATTTCTCTGATGTTTCATGTTGCACTCCTTGTAATAGTTATCCTCTATTTATCTGTTATCTTGTTTTCTAGATTTTTTTTTTACAGCCAAGGGTGGCCCAAAATTTATTTTTGAACAATGCAATTGGAAAGGTAAGATAAAGCGTGTTTGTTATGTAGGAAATTAGCACCCACTCCTCTCCTAGAAAAATGAAACATCCTAGGAAATATTAAAAAGGCAGAATATTTCCCCTAAAAAGAGAAACAGAAACTCAGAAGCAGAAACTCACCTCAGAAGCAGAAACTCACACCCACCTTTGTTAATGGTTGGGCCATTAAGGCCTGGGCCAAAATATTTTACATAACAAAGATCTCCAGGTAGAGCTATAGGAATTTCCCAAAGTCCTTTCATTACATCATCCAGTAAGACTCAACCAAGCCTGCAACCCAGGACAGCCTAGAGTTGCCCCCTCCCCATGGGAGTCTGACAACCAATCAGAATACAAGCTCAAATGCAAATCCCAACAGAGGGTATAAAATCCAGGCACTTTCAGCCCTTCCTTCTTTTCTTTCATCTTGAAGCATGTGACCCTTCCTTCTTTGAAGCTCCAAGCCATGTGGTCTTGTCCACCATTAAGCCATCTTTTCAAGCAGCCTCCATGTTTCCAGTGTCTTTTTCCCCACTTGGAACTGAACCCAGAAAGATATTTATTCTTATACAGAAAAATAAAAATAATACTGGGAAAACCCAGTAACTCAGTTCAGCAAATAAAACAACTTCTAAAACCCCCATCAGAAGCAACTTGTATGGTAACAATAAGCTCACCGATTCCCAGTTTGAAGTTTCTCTATTGATAAAATGAGACGTTTGCTCTACGCTCTACTATGGGAAGAGTTGCT
The DNA here is from genome assembly GCA_004319985.1 of Emydocephalus ijimae. Lineage (NCBI taxonomy): Eukaryota > Metazoa > Chordata > Lepidosauria > Squamata > Elapidae > Emydocephalus > Emydocephalus ijimae. The sequence goes on from BHEV01025310.1 coordinate 20,361, forward strand.
AATAAATGTACAAACATTATTAACATATTTTAGATACACGTGGCATCAGTCCAAAGTCTTTGGTGGTTCTTAAACTGATTAAATGGTACAGATTAACTTACCTCTGATGAACTGCTCATAAAATTGTGGTTCCAGTGCACCAACTGCCATAAATTTCCCATCCGAGGTCTTGTATATTTCATAAAAAGGGGCTCCACTATCCAACAGGTTCTCCCCACGTCCTCTGTTCCAGAAGTCCAAGTTTTGAGATTTCCACAGAAAGGAACTTAGATATGCTACACCTTCTACCTTAAAGAGAAATACAAAAACCATTGTGTAACATCCTATGCAAAGATAATGCCACTAGGAATATATTGTACTGTTCTACTAGATCAAGGGTATCAAACTCAAGGCCCGGGGGCTGGATCCAGTCCTCAGGTTGCTTAGACCTGGCCTGTGAAGCCAACCTGGAAGCAGTGAAGGACCGGCCCATGGTGCCTCTGCCAGTGAAAATAGAGTTTGGGAGGGCTGCTTGCGAGATCCATTTTCACTGGCAGAGGGTTGCAGGAGGCTGTTGCAGACAAAAACGGAGCTTGGGAGCCCATTTTCATTGGCAGAGCACTCAGGCCACCACAGGTGTCCCTGACACGAGTGACGTTGAGCTGGCCACACACACATACCCAGCTTCCCCCAAGGTCAAACACAACCCTGATGCGGCCCTCTATGAAATCAAGTTTGACACTCTTGTACTAGATGTTCTTTCTTGAAGATGAAGTAAATGCCCTCATCATCATGGAGAAGCTCAAAAACTTCCAGATGATGGCCATGATGTCATAGCGGCCATCTTGAATCATCCTGTTTCCCTAATGCTTTCCTGAAATCCTAACAGCGAAATGTATAACTGTGGTGTATAATTTTTTTCACATTTATCTCCAATGGATCCCCCCACCACACCCCAAATACTGCCTTTCTATTCTTTAGCTCTCTTTGTATCCTTCCGTGGCCAATATCCTGCCCTTGAGATAGTCTTTTTATTGCCTGCATTCTGAGAGTAATTGCCTTGTCGAGTAACAAAAGCTAAGGACAAAATGTATACAAACTCTCTATTGTTAAAGGAACACAATAAATTGTCATTAAAACACTATAACAGTTAGAAAATTCTGAAAATACTGAAGATTCTCAGTACAGGGACTCTTCGACTCACGAACACAATTGAGCACAAAATTTATGTTAACAGATAACAGATAATCAGAGTTGGAAGGGATCTTATAGGTCATCTAGTCCAACCTGCCGCCCAAGCGGGAGACCGTACACCATTTCTGACAAATGGCAGTCCAATCTCTTCTTGAAGGTCTCAGGTGATGGTGCTCCCACAACTTCCGAGGGCAAGCTGTTCCATTGGTTGATTGTTCTCACTGTCAGAAAGTTTCTCCTTATTTCCAAGTTAAATCTCTCCTTGTTCAGCTTCCATCCATTATTCCTTGTCTGGCCTTTGGGTGCTATGGAAAATAATTTGACCCCTTCCTCTCTGTGGCAGCCCCTCAAATATTGGAAGACTGCTATCATGTCTCCCCTGTTCCTTCTCTTCACTAGACTAGCCAAGCCCAGTTCCTGTAACCATCCTTCATAGGTTTTAGTCTCCAGTCCCCTAATCATCCTGGTTGCTCTTCTCTGTACTTTTTCTAGAGTCTCAACATCTTTTTATAGTGTGGTGACCAAAACTGGATGTAGTACTCTAGGTGTGGTCTTACTAAGGCTTTATAGAGTGGTATTAGTACCTCCCTTGATCTTGATTGTATCCCTCTGTTAATGCAACTTAGGATTGTGTTGGCTTTTTTAGCGGCTGCTGCACACTGCTGGCTAAATGAGACATAAATGAGACACTGTTGCTAAATGAGATATTTGTTAAGTGAGTTTTGCCCCATTTGATTATTTTTCTTGCCACAGTTGTGAATTGAATCCCTGCAGTTGTTAAACAAGTAACCTGATTGTAAAGTGAATCTGGCTTCCCCATTGACTTTGCTTGTCAGAATTTTGCAAAAATTGATCACAAAACCCTGGTCATAATGAACCATTGGCAAAGCATCTGAATATTGATCATATGACCCTGGGGGTGCTGCCAGGGTAAGTGTGAAAAATAGTCATAAGTCAACTTTTTCAGTACTGTTGTAACAATGAATGGTCACTAAATGAACTGTTGTGAGTCAAGGACTACCTGTATAGATATTGTGATGACCCGGAGTGTAAGACAAATGAAACAAATCCAAAATGTAAATAAATGTCCTTTAATGCCTCCAACTTGGCCCCACTGTTCAATAATTCTCAGTTGGAAATAAAACGTACTCAAAAATAGTCTTCAAAAGAAAGTAATACAGTGCAAACTTAATGTGCAGATAGAGGTGAAATAAAAAACCCAAAACAAAGTACAATGACGAAATTTCCACAACGGACCAGGATAAGTAATTATCAAATTCAAGGAGATAACAAGGCAGTCTGTTGGAAGGATGCCAACCAAGGTAACTTCACCCCAAAATAAAACACGTTTTGCTTCTATGTTGGCAACACTATGTTGTAACCGTCTCTCTTATATACTATTCTCCCCAGCTGCAACCAATGAGGGGAATCATGGCCGCTTCCTCTCTCGTAAACCAAGTTGTTTCCTTCTCCGTTCCTCCCTGCGTCTCCTAGGATGAAGAGAGGAGTGGCCTTGTTCTTCCTCTGACTGCCCAGTGGGCCTCTGCCCTTCCCCAGCCTCCTCCACAACCTCCGGAGCCACACCTCCACTTCCTGTCCGCTGTTCCTCCTCTCCCTCAGAGTCTGACTTTACCAAGGGCATGACAGATATTGTGCCTATACTAATACATGTTAATACAGTAATTTTTCAAGAAAAAGTGAACAAGCTCACTCATACTTAAGTACCAAAGCAGACACCGAGGGACAACTTCCCCTTTGCCAGGGGAAAGCCATACTTCCATTTCTATCAACTACAGCTTGCAAGGGCTCACCAGGAATTCAAGAGAGAACTACAAGGAGAAAGGCTGAATATGTAGGCTGCCTGAATTTGTAAAAATAATAAAGACGGGATATAAACAAAGAAATAAACGTCACACAAAATAAGGCTCAAATGGAATGTGGATCAGGAAAAGTCTTTAGGACTGAGGAGGTCAGTTTCCTAATACAGTTTCCTTTGTTCTTCATAGATAGATAGATAGATAGATAGATAGATAGATAGATAGATAGATAGATAGATAGATAGATAGATAGATAGGCAGGCAGGCAGGCAGGCAGGCAGGCAGGCAGGCAGGCAGATAGATATCGACAGACAGACAGATACTTACCATGCTAGCATCAATGATCTGTCCTTTTCTAGATTTTGTACGTTCATACAAGGCCATGATGATACCCATTGCACACATGACTCCTCCACCAGCAAAATCAGCCAGAAGATTGCCTGGAGCATAAGGATTTTCATGTTTTCGGCCAAGTTTAGACAACACACCTATATACAAGAAATATTCTTTTTTTTTTAAGGTGCCCAGGCAGTTTAGTGTCTTTTTCTTTATCTTTAAAAATGTAAATGGTACTTCCAATTATGAAATCCATTGCAATCCAACCTACTGTCTTTTAAATTTAGATATATGTTCACAGAGAACATTACACTCACAAGGTTCTAATAATGCTATTTATTGTTGTAGAGTATAATATCAGAATCTTGAAAGCCTGAGGACCTCTCTCTGTCCCACCTTTTACTGAACAAAATCAAGGAGATTTATATCCAATTCCTTTTTCATGCTTCTTCAATCTTTGGACAGTGTAATCCAGCACGTTGGTTAAGGAATGCCAAGATTGAAGTCCACTTATCTTAAAGTTGCAAGTTTGAAAAACACTGATTTAGCCAAGGACAAAATGTAAGCCATTTCGAGAAAACCTCATGTCAACCTACAGTATAATAGTGATTAAGGGGTTGGCCTGGGCCTTGGTACAAGACCGTTTCCAGTTTTAGAAAATCTTTGGGTGACTTTGGGGAAATTACTCCTACTTTTTTTCAGGCCAGTCTAATTCATGGGATGCTCTTATAGGGATATTTTGGAGGTTCCCACGTAAACAGCCACAAACTCATGAAAGAAAGATAGGATATACCTGCAATGAATGAATAAATTGCTTTAGTTTTGCTGTGTCGAATTGAGCTCTGGACTTTGCTCCATGGTTCAATGTTTTGCAAGAGCAAATGAAGTATTTGTTAATCATCCTAAATATACTCTGGACTGTGTAATCCAGAATGTTGGCTGGGGAATTCCAAAAATTGCAGGCCTCTCGTCTTCAAATTAACAAGTTTAAAATAATGAGTCGCAATCAGGGACATATTCATGAGCTTCAGTTATTCACTGGCTTAAAAACATTTACAAACAAAAACAAAACCTTCACCTTATTTTTAACTTTGTTCACTGTAACTCTGTACATTTTCGATATTATTTTAGAAAATTTCTAAAATGGAGATTATACAATCACATACCTGACACTGCCAGATAGTTGATATCATGGCCTGCCAATTTGACATATTTTCCTGATTGGCCAAATCCTGTCAACCTGGCATAGATGAGCCTGGGATTATCCTGAAGGAGGATATCAGGACCAAGACCAAGTTTTTCCATGGCACCTGAACAGGAAAATAAAATATCCAACTTCTGTAAGAACTAAAAATTAGTTTAATTTGCTTTATTCTCATTGCACAATGAGATCAAACAACATCTTCAGTGCACATCATGACTATGAAAATAAACACAAACACACAACCTTCACATTGTATACATTGAATTGAAAAACCCTGATATTGAATTAATATTGCACAATACAGTAAAATTCAACAGAGCTACTGCCCTGGGATAGAAGCTGTTTTTCAGCCTATTTGTCCTTGTTTTTATTATCCTGTACCGTCTACCAGATGGTAATAGTTCAAAAAAAAAAAAAGGTACCCAGGATGAGATGGATCTTTGAGAATGTTTTGAACTGTGTTAAGGCTTCAGGAGCTATAAAGCTCTTCCAAAGAGGGGAAAGAGCAACCAATGATCTTCTTGGCAATGACGTTAACCCAGGGGTGGGATTCAAATTTTTAACAACCGGTTCTGTGGGCGTAGCTTAGGTGGTGGGCATGGCTTGGTGGTCATACGACTGGGTGGACATGGCTTGGTGATCATGTTCTTGGCTGTGTGTGGCCAACTCAATATCACTCACATCGAGGCACGCATCTTGTTACCCAAGCCTTACATCATGGACTGAAGGAGAATGACTGCCTCCGAGTCACCAGGCCGGCTTTGATGCCTAAGGCAGGACTGGAACTCACACTCCCCTGGTTTCTAGCCTAGAGCTTTAGCCACAAGACCAAACTGGTTCTCCACCATCAGTAGTTAATCAAAGTACAGGTACTCCTCAACTTACAGCAGTTTGTTTCATAACCGTTCAAAGTTACCACGGCACTGAAAAACGTGACTTATAACCAGTGGTGGGATTCAAATTTTTTTAGTACTGGTTCTGTGGGCGTAGCTTGGTGGACATGGCAGGGGAAGAATACTGTAAAATCCCCATTCTCTCTCCACCCCACTAACCTGCTTTCCAGCTCCATTCTCCTGGGCAGGGCAACCAAAGACCTAGCTGATCAGCTGGGACTCGGGAGGCAGAGAATAGATGGGGGCGGGGCCAGTCAGAGATGGGATTCCAAACTACTCAAAATTTCCACTACTGGTTCTCCAGAACTGGTCAGAGCCAGCTGAATACCATCTCTGCTTATGATCATTTTTCCCAGTTACAACCTTTCCAGCATCCCCGTGATCATATGATCAAAATTCAGATGTTTGGCAACTGATTCACAGTTATGACCATTGCTGTGTCCCCGGGGTCATGTGATCCCCTTTCGTGACCTTCTGACAAGCAAAGTCAATGGGGAAGCCAGGTTCACTTAACAACCATGTGACTAAACTGACCAATGCAGTGACTCACTTAACCACCGTGACCCAAAAAGTCATAAAATGGGGCAAAACTCAGTAAATGCCTCACTTAACAACAGAAATATGGGGCTCAATTGTGCTCATAAGGTGAGGATTACCTGTAATTTGTAGAAGACGATATCTGTAGCTGGGGATTGAAAGGTGTGTGAGCTTGATTGTTTTCCTGTTGATGTTTCGTTACCCAGATAGGTAAACAACATCATATTTGCAGGAAAAGTGAGCTTTGCGGTTCTTTATCTAGTAGCCTGTCCTGTCAAGTCTTGAGGCAGGGCAGAAAGAAGCTATGCCCCCCATCAAGGCTGGCAGGATAAATTATGATTACACAGCCAGCAAACCTCCTCCTCCCTCACACTGCTGTAATCTAGCCTGGTGATGAAACATTTGCAAGAAAACAAGCAAAACAAATCCCAAGGGCAGCAAGAACCAGCCCTTCGTATGTGGGTGCTGTAATCTCAAGACCTAGTGAGAACAGACATTGCAAGATCGTTTAAGTATAATCATTGCTTGTATAAAAAGAGGCGAAGAATCAAAATCATCTAAGTATTAGTACTGCTTTATAAAAGCTTGGTAACACCACATCTGGAATACAGCACCCAGTTTTAGTCACTACATTACCCAAAAAGATGTTGAGGCTTTGGGAAAAGTACAAAGAGCAACTGGGATGATTAAAAGCCTGGAGACTAAAATATATCAAGAACGTTTACAGGAACTGGATATGGCTAGTCTAGAGACTAGGGGTGACAGAATAACAGTATGCCAGTATTTGAGGGGCTGCCACAAAGAGGAAGAGATCAACTTATTTTCCAAAGCACCAGAAGGCAGGATAAGAAACAATGGATGGAAAGTAATCAATCTAGGGAAACAATCTGGAATTAAGGTGACATTTCCTAACAGTGAGAACAATCAACCAATGGAACAGCTTGATGTCTATGGAGATTCTCAGTCATCCAGGTCATGGTTGTCCCAAAAGATGCTTTTTCGGGAGGCAATTGGCCTTTCTTGTTTTTCTTTGAAGGTGTTTCGCTTCTCTTCCAAGAAACTCCTTCAACTCTGGGCTGGATGAGCAACGAAACGTCTTCAAAGAAAAACAAGCAAGGCCAGTTGCCTGTTGAAAAAGAGCTTTTGGGTCAGTAGAGCGGCTCAGCTTCAGAAGTTGTGGGTGCTTCATCACTGGACGTTTTAAAGAAGAGACTGGGTGGCTACCTGTCTCAAATTGTATGGGGTCTCTTGCTTGAGCAGGGGGGCTGGACTAGAAGACCTCCAAGATCCCTTCCAACCGCACTCCGATTGAAAGAGCAGAATTCATGCAAAGTCTCTGCACTTGCATGGATCGCCTGCACAGACCATACTGAAGAGAGAGCTCTGAAATCCCAGGAACACTGCTTTCTCCCTCCTTCGGTCCGGAAAGCCTCCCACCTCCCGGCTCCCCGCCTGGCGAAGAAGCACCTGGTCGGAAGGGATCCACCAGGACGTCCGCTTGCTGGGCCATCCTACGTAGCGTGGCGGTGCCCTGGGGCTGTTTCAGATTCAGCGCGATGGAGCGCTTGCCGCGGCCTTGTACGTCCGGGTTGAAGGGCGTGCGGGGCCATCGGTCCACCCGCACCACCTGCGCCCCGAAGTCGGCCAGAATTAGGCCGCAGAGAGGCGCCGGCGCCAAGCCAGCCATCTCCAGCACCCGCACGCCGTGCAGCGCCATCGCGGCCTGAACTGAGCAAACGGCGCAGGGGGGAGAGAAAGTCGGGCAGGCTGGGAGGAATCGGAGGGCTGGCGCTGCCGCTGCTGCCGCCGCCTCCAGGCCGGGCGCCTCCTCCTGGCGAGCGCTCGGCTTCCAGAGGTCCGGGCAGATGCGGAACGCTGGAGGCCGCATCATTGCACGTTTGGCTCCGACCTTTCTTCTGCTGGAGCCTATCCTAGCCTTACAACCCCCTGGAATTTTTATCCCCCCCTTCCCCCCGAACTATTTAACTATTTAATTTGAACATTTTTTCCTTGAATACAGAAAAACACTTTTACTAAAGTTTTAATAACTTCATTGATTTTTTAAGATTAAAAAATAACAAGCAAATATTTAGAATGTATGTATTTTTATTTTTTTAAAAAAACTATTTCAATTTAATAGTTTATTTTTTTATTTTAAATAGGAGGAGGAAGGAATACTATATGCTCTCCGTCTTTTGTCACCTGTAAAATAATAAAAGGTGGGGTTTAAAATATTTAGAATAAGGAAAAGAAAGAAAACAAAGATAAAAGTGCATAAAAAAGAAAATATAAAGACAGTTCTGATTTTATTTACAGCCATTATAAGTATACATGTAAATTAGCCTCTTATTCTATGGTTATAGTATAACTTACATTTTTTTCAATAATCGTATTTTTTTTTCTAATCATCAAGATATATATCATGATTTCACATTTTCCCCGTTTTGTTCAAAATGTCTATAAGGATTTCCAGTCAGCACAAAATGTAGTTCATGTCTTTGATCAAAGTTGTCAGTTTGGGCATCTCATCAAGTTTCATCATATTCACCATAACATTTTTGTTTCAAAAGGGGACAAGCTAGTTTGTCTTACTTTGTCCAAAGATTTTGCTCTTATAATGTAAACATATAATAGGGGGGGAAAAGTTGGTATTCTGAAGACACCTCATGCTTGGAATAATATTTTGATTTTTAAAAAGAGTATATCAACTCAATGCCCACTGTTTCATTCTTTCTTCTTTCTGGGAAATGACCCTTCACATCCTGGACATAAAACTGTTTCAACTTCTACCCTCAAAATGACGCTATAGAGCACTGCACACCAGAACAACTAGACACAAGAACAGTTTTTTCCACGAATGCCATCACTCTGCTAAACAAATAATTCCCTCAACACTGCCAAACTATTAAGTCTGCATTACAATTACCCCTAATCCTCGCATCCTTCCTTTCACCCATCTCACACTTACGACTATGGTTGTAACTTTGTTGCTTGTGTCCTTACTATTTTTATTGACTGTTTCCTAATATGATTTGATTGCTTATTGTACCCTATGACAGTGGTAGCTAACCTTTTTGGGCTCCTTTGCCAAAAATTGCACATGCACACCCAGAAGGCAATATGCACGCCCCCCTCCTGCACATGCACACACGATTCCCCCCACCCCTTACCTGCATTGCGCCTCCCAGCTGATTTTTGGCCCGTTTGAGGCCTTTTTTGGCCTGCCAGAGGCTTGAGGGAAGCCACTACAGCCTTTGCAGGCAGGAAACTGGGCCCGTTTCATCACTTCCTATATTTCCAGAAATACCAGAAGGGACGAGACGGGCCTATTTTTTCGGCCTGCAGGGGCTTCCCTCAAGCTTCTGGCAGGCCGAAAAAGGCCTCAAACGAGCCGACAATCAGCTGGGATGCACGCACATGCGCAGTGAGGTAAGTTTGCCTGGGGCTTGCGTGCCTGCACAAATGGCTCTGCGTGCACCTGTGGCACACATGCTATAGGTTTGCAATCATGGTCCTATGATTATTATTAAGTGTTGTACCTTATGATTCTCAATGACTATATCTTTTCTTTTATGTATACTTTTTATGTATATTATGTATATACTTCTTTCATGTATATTTGCACCAAAACAAGTTCATTGTGTGTCCAATCACACTTGGCCAATAAAAAAGTCTAGTCAATTCCATTCCATTCTATTCTATTCTAAATAGGTGTTGTATTTAACCACCATTGATTAACTTTAATGAGTATTTTTCAAAGCATGGTCCAAGGACCCCTGGGTTTTTCCCAAGACACTTAAAGGGATCTGCAAAATCAAAATGATCAGTTCAGTCTGTTGAAAAAACACAATATTAAAAATCTCATCAAAAAATCATGAGAAGTGGTTTTAGAAGCAAACGTGCCAATTTTTAATAGAATAAATACAGGTAGTCCTTTGGGCTTACAATAGAGCCCAAACTTTTTGTTGCTGAGTGATCATTAGTTAAGTGAATTTTGCCCTATTTTACGACCTTTCCTGCCACACTTGTGAAGTGAATCAGTGCAGTTGTTAAATTACTGACACAGTTGTTCAGTGAATCTGGCTTCTCCATTGACTTTACTTGTGGGAAGGTTCTCAAAATGTGATCCCAGGACACTGTAACATCATAAATATGAGTCACTTGCCAAGTGTCTGAATTTTGAACATATGACCGTGGAAATTCTGCAATAGTCGTAAGTGAAAAATATCTCACTTTTTTCAGTGCAGTTGTAACTTTGATCGCTAAATGAACTGTTGTAAATTGAGGACTAGGTATATTGATAAAAATAACATACCTGTGATGGCAAACCTATGGCAAGCCGTGCCACAGGTGGCAGACAGAGCCATTTGTGCAGGCATGTGAGCCTCAGCCAAACTTACCTGCACTGCGCATGCACGCATCTCACAGCTGATTTTGGCCTGTTTGAGGCCATTTTCGCCCCCCCAGAGGCTCGAAGAGAAGCCTCTGCAGCCTCAGGAGGCCGAAAAACTGGCCTTCCAGAAATACCAGAAGTGCTGACATGGGCCCGTTTTCAGCCTCTGGGAGGGCAAAAACAGCTTCCTTCTGGCTCCAGAGGCCCTCTGGAGGCTGAAAACAGGCACTTTCAGTATTTCCGGAAGGCAGTTTTTCAGCCTCCTGAGGCTGAGAGGCTTCTCTTGAGCCTCCAAGAGGGCAAAAACGGCCTCAAACAGGCAGAAAATCAGCTGGGAGGCGTGCACATACACAGTGCAAGTAAGTAGGTGGGAAGTGTTGCAAAACCATGTGCACAGTGGCGGGGTGCATTGCATTGTGGGTGCCGGCACTCAGGCGCTTTCGGCACACCACAACAAAAAGGTTCGTCATACAGACAAAAGCACTTTTGGGGTCCTCCTATTTTTAAAAGTGGGGAGGGGTCCTAAGAATAAAATCAATTAAAGAAATGCCATTTCGATAAATGCCAACTACTTTAATAAAACTGGCCCTTTCATTCAGCCAAACCAATTCCACATGCCCCCAAGAAAATATTCACCATCTTAATTCATATTTGTTAAGTTTTTATTTCCAGAAGAAGATTCTAGATTTAAAAAATTAATTGGGTAGCCTGGATTTGCAACTTATATTTGCTGCTTGTCCTCAGGCAAATATTTTGGATGAGCATTACTCACTGTAAAATACTATACTTGACAGTTACATGGTTTAAGCCAAGCAAAATTTGTTTTTACAAGGAGCATGCTGTAGCAATATAAGTATTTATGTGCCTGTAGATGTGCCCTTTCGTTGGCAAAAAACAGCTTTTTTTCCTCGTTTTTGTTGCCATGTATTTTGATCCAATGGTTAGATGGCCCCTAGACATTGGTATTTGAAGATACATCTTTTTTTAACATATTTCATATCATTGTGTACAGACAGTCTTCAACTTATGGCCATGATTGAGCCTAGAATTGCAGTCATAAGTTGTTGTGGTCGTTAAGCAGGTCCTCATGTGACTGACCTAATTTCATGACATTTTTTGGGAGTAGTCATTAAAGCAAACCTTCAGTCGTTAAGCAATCATAATGGTTGTTTGGCCAACCCATTGTCTGCAATGGTTGTTTTTTTGCCAGAAGTAAATACCGTGTTTCTCATATAATAAGGCTGGGTCTTTTTTTTTTTTGAGCCCCGAAAAAATGGCTAGGCCGTCTTTTCGGGGGTGACTTAATTCCCCCCCCCTTGCATCTTAGGGTGGGCAGCGACGGCTTGGATGTTGACCTCGGCGTTGGTGGGGCACTTCGTATCGGGGTCAACGCAGGCAGCACCATATCCAGGTGTGCAACAAAAGTACTTCCTAACGGCAAGCCCCCCCACCATTCCCCCCCATTTCGCATGTTTTAATATAGGCCTTAATTTGGGGGGAGGGACTTAATTTCATTTCATGCCTATAACACATTCTGGGACTTCCTATTGGGGGAGGTCGTATTGTTGGAGAAACAGGGTACTGGCCAAAGATGTAAATCATGGACACATGATCTCAGAACAGCTGTAAATGCAAGCTGGTTGCCAAGCACCTAAAATGTGATCATGTGATCATAAAAGTGGTGGCCACTATTAGAACTTCAAATACAGGTAGTAAATACCTGTTTTTTTGGGGGGGTGGGGCGGAGGTGTTCATCATAACTTTAAGCAGTCACTAAGTGACCAGTTGTAAGTTGGGGACTACCTATATTCTGACTAGCATTCACTTACAGTGATTGTTGAAGTTGGAATATGCTAGTTTGTACTATGAACGAAAGAAACTAACAAAATGTGTTTAGTATATTTTCAATAAGGTAAATTTAACATGGAAAGATCAGGTGTAGTAGATATGTTCATTTAAAGCTATCATCATGCAACATTAGAAAATAAAGTCACTGAAAATAAGATCAACGAATCATTGTGTTCTGTAAGATTTGGAATCAAGGATCCATCAATACCAATTATGGAGGATATTGAAGTAGAATATTTGCTGCATTATTTGAGCATTGAGCCTCCATTGAAGTTAGGATTTGGGCCTCAGTGGCTAAGACGTTGAGCTTGTCGATCAGAAAGGAGTGATCTCCTGTTACTTGCGCCAGCTTCTGCCAACCTAGCAGTTCAAAAGGGACCACTTTGCTGGGGAGGTAACAGCGTTCCGTGTGCCTTCGGCTACATGACCACGGAGACATCTTTGGACAGCATTGGCTCTTCGGCTTTGTAATGGAGATGAGTACCGCCCCCTAGAGACGGAAACGACTAGTACGTATGTGTGAGGGGAACCTTTCCAGTGGTGGGATTCAATATTTTTACCACTGGTTCTGTGGCCGTGGCAGGGGAAGGATACTGTAAAATCTCCAGTCAGAGGTGGTATTTGCCGGTCCTCTGAACTACTCAAAATTTCTGCTACTGGTTCTCCAGAACTGGCCAGAACCTGCTGAATAGCACCACTGAACCTTTTCCTTTATTCTTACTTTGCATACGCCATGGGGAATTAACAAGAGGAATCATGGAATGAATAGGACTTTCAAATGTAGATTTATAAGCATGCATCTTTTTAAAAAGATGAAAGCTGGAAGTCCTGGATAAAACACAAATATTTGGGTGTGGGGAGTGCTATGTCCTAATGCGCATACCCGAAATCCCCGCGTGCTGATTGGTCAGGACGCGGGGATTTCGGACCGGCCATGAA
>BHEV01025312.1:0-10136 GCA_004319985.1 Emydocephalus ijimae
GAAGGAAGGAAGGAAGGAAGGAAGGAAGGAAAGAAGGAAGGAAGGAAGGAAGGAAGGAAGGAAGGAAGGAAGGAAGGAAGATAAGAGAGAGGGAGGGAGGGAGGGAGGAAGAGAGAGAAAGAAAAGATGAGAGAGAAAGGAAGGAAGGAAAGAGAGAGGGGGAGGGGGAAAGAAAAGATGAGGGAGAGGAAGGAAGGAAGGAAGATAAGAGACAGAAAGGGAGGGAGGAAAATAAGAGAGAGAAAAAAGATGAGAGAGAGGAAGGAAGGAAGGAAAGAGAGAGAAGGAAAGAAAAGGATGGGAGAGAGGGAGAAAGAGGAAGGGAAGGGGAGCAGTAGATGACGAAGAGAAGAGCGGGGGAGGGGAGGCAGGGAGGGAGGGAGGGAAGGAGGAAAAATCTAAAAGAAAATATGCCATTTCTAAGATTCCATCAAGGTAAGAGAAATCCTCAACCTTCTTTGCTGACGGCTAGGAAAAAAAAAATAAAAGGAATAGATTCAGGAAAAGATGACTCGGATTGAAATAACTCAATGCACAGCCCAGGATAGAGACTGATTCCCTGGTATTACGGATGACTCACGGCTGAAGGAACAGCCCAACACTAGATGGAAAAGCCCCATCATGATGAGCTGGGAGTAAAATGATTGAGACTCAGTAAAAATAAGTTTTGGTGTGAGATGCCTGCCACTCAGGCCTTAATCCTGGCGATGTAGACCGTAAACTAGAAATTCAGACTTTTCTTGAGGATGCCTGTTTCTTAGCCAGTGGTTCATTACCAGACTTCTGTTTTTTGTTTTTGTTTTGCTTCTTCACTACAAGGATAAAAATAAGAATGGTGTGCAAGACAAGAAAGACTCAGACAATTATAACAGAGCAAGTCCAACCTCCAGTGATGAAACTCTCACAACTTCGGGAGACAAAGCTAATCTGCTGGCTAATTGTCTTCACTGAATTCCAGGTTGCTTCTCTCATTTGCATCCATCGTTTCTTGTCCTGACAGGCCTCATTGCAAAATAGAAATAAGTATATCTGGAACTTCACTTGAACATCCCTACCTGTCAATTGCAAAACGTGGCTTTCTTTGGCAGAATTACAGGATAACGGAGTTGGAAGGGACCTTGGAGGTCTTCTAGTCCAACCTCCTTCTCAGGCAGGAAACCCCAAACCATTGCCCAACCTCTTCTTATAAACTTCCGGTGTTGAAGCATTCACAGCTTACATCCTGCAAGGAGACCTTTAACCCACCAAACACTGACATTTGTCTAATCCAGGTCCTTGGGAAAGGCTCAATAGGTGGACAAAAGGGCCAAATCAGTCTGAACTGCGACTGTGCTATCAATCTGCTGGGCAGCCCAGTCCATCCCTGGATGTTTTCAAGAAAAGGTTGACAGCGGCTTTGACCTGAATGGTATCGTCTTCTGCTTGGGCACGGGGATGGACTAGAACATCTCAGAAGTCCCTGCCAGCCCTAGGATTCCATATTCCATGCTCTTGTCTGGACTAAGGCGCGTTAGAAGACATCGGCCTTTTAAGTCTGAAAGTGGGATTCTGCCCTGCAAAGAAACTAGAGAGAATCCTTTCCAAGAGGGAGGGGGAGGAAGAGGAGGAGGAGGAGAAAAAGAAGTAGCAGTAATGAAGGAAGACAGGGAGGAGGAGGAGAAACAGGAGGAGGAAGAGAAGGAAAAGGAGAAGAGGAGGAGGAGGAGGAGAAGAGAAGGGAGAGGGAGGATGAGAAGAAGAAGAGAAGGAAGAGGAGAAGAAAAGAGAAGGAGGAAGAGGAAGAAGGAAGAGAAGAAGAGAAGGAAGAGAGGGAAGAGGAGAAGAAGAGAAGAGGAGGAAGAAGAGGAAGAAGGAGGAGGAGAAGAAGAAGGAAAGAGAGGAGGAGAAGGAAAAGAAGACAAAGAGGAAGGAGAAGAAGAAATATTTTGCAATCACCACTTTACAAAAAAGATGTGGAGACTTTGGAAAAAGTGCAGAGAAGAGCAACTAAGATGATTAAAGGCCTGTGAAGAACGGTTGCAGGAATTGAGTATGGTTAGTTTGGAGAAAAGAAGGACTAGGGGTGGCATGATAGCAATTGTCCAATATCTAAGGAGTTAAAGAAGAGGGGGTCAACAAACAAAAAAAAATATTTTCCAAAGCAGCGGAAGGCAGAAGAAGAAACAATGGATGGAAACTAATCATGGGGAGAAGCCATCTGGAATGAAGGAGGAACTTCTTGACAGTGAGGACAATTAACCAGTGGAACAGCTGGCCACCAGATCCTCCTCCTCCTCCTCAGCCTGCTTGCCTGCAAGGAAATGGACCATTGGTTTCACTTCACTAGAGCGTCCCAATTGCTGTACACACCGACCCCACCAGGCTGTGAAAAGGAAGCAATCCATCAGCCTCGCAGAAGGGGACCGGAAAAAATAGACCATGTTGTAGAAGAAAATCCAGCTGTGCTGCCTTTGATCTCGAGATATCAGATCAGAGGCTGCCTTGACTGGAACGGCAGGAGAAACTCCTCCGTTTCACTCACAAAGGGCTACTTCCTCAGTTGCTTCTGTGTACAATACTCCCATCTCACCCAACACAAAGTGGTTCCCAAAATAAGCTGCGGTGACCGGCCAACTTTCAGGCTGAAGGTGAGGTGGACAAGCCAGGCTTTCTCACTCGAGGGACAGAAGGACTGGAGGAAGATGGGGATGAAAAATAGGGTCCCTTCCAGTACGATGTTTCTCAACCCTACCTAGCACCCTTAAGACGGGTGGGCTTCAACTCCCAGAATCCCTTATCCAGACAGGGGATTCTGGGAGTTGAAATCCACCCATCTTAAAAGTTGCTTTGGTTTCCCATTTCAAACATACGGGCAGTCTTCGACTTACAGCAGTTTGGTTAGTGACCATTCAAGGCTACAAAGGACCTGAAAAGTATGACTTATTAATTGTTCGGGTTAATTGTTCTCGCTGTCAGGAAATTCCTCCTTAAATTCCAGGTTGCTTCTCTCCTTGGTTAGTTTCCACCCATGGATTCTTGTCCTGCCCTCAGGTGCTTTGGAGGATAGCTTGACTCCCTCTTCTTTGGGGCAGCCCCTGAGATATTGGAAGACTATCATGTCACCCTAGTCCTCCATTTCTTTAAGCTAAACATACCCAATTCCTGCAACCATTCTTGTTATACTGTATTTTAGCCTCCAGCCCCCTAATCCTCTTTCTTGCTCTTCTCTGCACTCTTTCCAGAGTCTCAACCTCTTTTTAACATTATGGCCACCAAAACGGGATGCAGAATTCCAAGGGTGGCCTTACCAAGGCCTTAGAAAGTGGTACTAACACTTCACGTGATCTTGATTCTATCTCTTGGTTAATGCAGCCTAGGATTGCATTGGCCTTTGGGGCAGCTGCAGCAGACTGTATTTGTGCCCTGCAGTACACACCCACAACTATTTGAGCACTTGGCAACCTCATGCTACCTGTCAAGTGCTCAAATAGTTGATTATGTGGCTTCGGAATGCTCCAACAGTCCTAAATGCGAGGGCTGGGTCGTAAGTTACTCTTTTCGACGTAACTCTGAACGAAAGAATCCAGATCCAATGAACTTAGACTGGAACCACCTTCAATCTTTTTTCTTTTTTTTAAAAAAGAAATAAAAAGTTTTGGCAGAAATGAATCGCGCTTGAGGGCCTACGTAATCTTTGGGGGGGCTAGTTATGTGAAGTTGGGGGGGGACACCACTATAAAAGTGGAAGAATCTTCACTTCTTTTCCTTTCTATTTTACGAAGAGTTATAGCAGACACTGGATGATCCTAGGCAAAAAGAAAAGAAAAGAAAAAAACTACCACGCCAGCAAGGGACAATCCTGAGTAGGATTCGCAGCTCACCCAGCGTCCGCAGGGGCTCTCGGTGGGACTGCAGGGTCCCCATGTCAAACTGGAAATCACCTGGTGACCGGCTGTAAGCTGAGGGCAGATCGGTGGTGGGGTTCAAAAAAGTTTACTACCAGTTCTGAGGGGGTGGCTTGGTGGGCATAGTAGGGGAAGGATACTGTAAAATCTCCAGTCAGAGGTGGGATTGGCCGGTTCTCTGAACTACTCAAAATTTCCGCTCCCGGTTCTCCAGAACTGGTCAGAACCTGATGAATACTCACCTCTGGGCAGATACCAGCCCAGATCCTGATTCTTTTTTCACCTAAACAATGTTGTGTTTCAATGGGTAGATGGCCTAGGTCTTTGTATCTGAATATAGGTCTTTTTTTAAACATTCATGTATTAGGTGAAATGATAACATATATAACCATTCCATGTATGGTATGCAAAGAAAGAAAGAAAGAAAGAAAGAAAGAAAGAAAGAAAGAAAGAAAGAAAGAAAGAAAGAAAGAAAGAAAGAAAGAAAGAAAGAAAGAAAGAAAGAAAGAAAGAAAGAAAGAAAGAAAGAAAAGGAAAGGAAAGGAAGAAAAGAAAAAAGGAGGCAGGAAAAGCAGTAAAGGAAAGAAGGAAGAAATAAAAGAAAGAAAAAAGAGGGAGGCAGGCAGGGAAGGAGGAAAGGAAAGAAGGAAGAAAAGAAAGAGAAAGAAAAAAGAGAGAGGCAGGCAGGGAAGGAGGAAAGGAAAGAAGGAGACAAAGAAAAAGAGGGGGGGAGGAAGGAAAAGAAAGAAGAGAGAAAGAAAGAAAAAGAAAGAAGTAAGGAAAGGAGGGATGGGAGAGAGAGAAAAAAAGAAAGAAAAAAGAAAAAGAGAGGAAGGCAGGGGGAGAGAGAGGAAGGAAGGAAGGAAGGAAGGAAAAGAAAGAAAGAAAGAAAGAAAGAAAGAAAGAAAGAAAGAAAGGAAAGAAAGAAAAAAAGAAAGAAAGAAAGAAAGAAAGAAAGAAAGAAAGAAAGAAAGAAAGAAAGAAAGAAAGAAAGAAAGAAAGAAAGTTTCTCAATCTTGATAACTTGAAGGTGAGGAGACTTACAACTTCCTTCCAGAACCAGTTTTCTTTTTAAATCGGCAGAGCTGAACCAAGTTTTATCCTATGGGTCACAATCCAGGAAACAATAGGAAGCAAGAAAGGGAGGAGAGGGAGGATGGAAATGCATAGGATGCCGTAGCATGTCAAGGCCATGATCCTGGGCGAATCCAAAGACAATGGGCTTAAGACACCTCCACCCCCTACCCTGGATTTCCTCCAAGAAACCTCGGAGTCAAAGAGGAAGAAATAAAACCTAGACAAAGAAGACAAACAAGGCCGGTGAACATGAGGTGAGCCCCCTGTTCTCCGGCTACGTACGATGCAAAGGGGTTTTGAGACCCTGATTTCAGACTTTCCCCCTATAATTGTGAAGCCCCCCCCTCCTTTTTTTTTTTCTTTTCAGATTTTTACTACTCTCACCTGCAACCTGGCAGCCTCTAAATGCCCTGGACTTCCCAGAATTCCAGCTGGCAGGGGATTCTGGGAGTCTCCAAAATGACCAAAAGGAAAAGTGGTTGGAAGTAAAGTGGAAAGAAAAAAATTGCTGGGCGTTGTGTAAAATTAACGAGGATCCAGTCTCGTGGACACAACCAACATCCTGGCACGTAGCCTTAATCAGAGGTGGGTATTCAGCCAGTTCTGACCAGTTCTGGAGAACCAGTAGCAGAAATTTTGAGTAGTTTGGAGAACCGGCCAATCCCGCCTCTGACTGGCCCTGCCAAACCCATCTATTCTCCGCCTCCCATTCAGTCCCAGCCAATCATACATACATATACACACACACACATACATACACTCACACACAGATACACACACACACACACATATATACATACATATACAATCATACATGCATATATATATACGGGGTGGGACTCTACAGGTTCGCACCTATTCGCCAGAACCGGCTGTTAACATTCTAAGCAGCTTGGAGAACCGGTTGTTAGAAGAAATTACTGGCCTAATCCTGTAAGGAAGGCAGGAAGGAAACATTCTGGTGTTGCTTACAGAAACTGCCTCTCCGTTAACCCTTATTCCATTCTTGGCAGGACTGGACTTCCTGTTTCTGGAACGTCTCTGGAGTTTTTTCCCCCTCCTTTGCTGGTACTTTGCTTGTGTGGAGGGACCATTCAAAGTTACAATGGCACTGACAAAAATGACTTATGACCCTTTTTCACACTTACAACAGTTGCAGCATCCCCACAGTCACAAGAGGCAGGCGAGGAGATGTGTGCCTTGATGTGAGTGATATTGAGTTGGCCACACCCAGCCACCACCAAGCCATACCCACCCAATCACATGATCATCAAGCCACGCTCACCAACTAAGCCATGCGCACAGAACCGGTTGTGAAAAAATTTGAATCCCACATTTTGTACTCAAAGCCCCATGTACATGTCAAGCTGTGGTTTTCATTCCAATATGTTCCACGCAGAGGAAAAAACGATGGCCCAGAGCCGTTCAAAGGCTCCCGTCTTTGGATTTGAGCAGTATCAAAATACAGGATATGGAGGTGAGGTTTTTTTTTTGTTTTTAAAGGGAAAATGGGAATGCAGGAATGAGAACGAAGAGGTCTGGAGCGGAGCTTACAAAAGGGGAATTCCAGCAAAAGGAATGGCCTGGAAGCCGACACCAAAAGCTCCTGAGCCCTTGGGGTCCTTTCTGGAAATGCAAAACAGATTCGGGGGAGCTTTAACTGTGCTCTTTATCTCATGCAGGTAGTCCTCGACGAACAACCGCAAATGAGCCCAATGTTTCTGTTGTGAAGTGAGGCGTTTTTGAAGTGAGTTTTGCCCCATTTTACAACCTTTCTTGACAGAGTTGTTAAGTGAATCACTGCAGGTTTGTTAAGTTAGTAACACAGTGGTTGGGTGAATTACTACAATAGGAATAGGAATAGGAATAGAACAGAATAACAGAGTTGGAAGGGACCTTGGAGGTTTTCTAGTCCAACCCCCCGCCTAGGCAGGAAACCCTACACCACTTCAGACAAATCGTTCTCCAACCTCTTCTTAAAAACTTCCAGTGTTGGAGCATTTACAACTTCTGGAGGCCAGTTGTTCCACTGATTAATTGCACTAACTGTCAGAAAATTTCTCCTTAGTTCTAAGTTGCTTCTCTCCTTGATTAGTTTCCACCCATGGATTCTTGTCCTGCCTTCAGGGGCTTTGGAAAATAAGTTGACACCCTGCCCCCTTCTTTGGAGCAGCCCCTCAAATATTGGAAGACTGCTATCCTGTCTCCCCCGGTCCTTCTTTTCACTAAACTAATAGACATATCCAGTTCTTGCAACCGTTCTTCATATGTTTTAGCCTCCAGTCCTCTAATCTTCTTTGCTGCTTCAAATTTTGAAATCAGATCATAAATCTCTTTTCGAGGGGTCATTGCAACTCCAGAGCAATCTGTTATCAGTTGAGGACCACCTGTGGGACTCAATCAACTTACAACAATACCGTACAACCCTACAACATATTGCTTTTACAGGTAGTCCTCCAATTGCAACAGTGACTTTTAGTGACTTTTTACTCTAGTGAAAAAAGTGATTTTGACCATTTTTCAATTTATGATCATTGCAGCATCCTGTGGTCAAAATTCAGAAGCTTGGCAACTTGTACTTATGACGGTCGCAGCGTCCCGGGATCACATGATCCTTTCGCAACTTCTGACAAGCAAAGTCAACGGGGAAACCAGATTCACTTAACAAACGGGTAACTGATTCACTTAACAACTGCAGCAAGAAAAGTCATAAAATGGGGCAAAATTCCCTTAGCAACTCTTGCTTAGCAACGGAAATGTTGGGCTCAATTGTGGACATAAGTCAAGGGCTACCTGTAGTGACGTCTGTGTCTGAGTTGCACTTAATGAAAAGGATTGAACAAATAAAATTCCTTCCGCTCATCTGATTGGTCTCCTCTATGCATGTAATGTATATTAAAACTTTGAAAAGAGAAGAAAAGAAACCGATACAACCCAGAAAGATAGAAAGTGAAAGGCAAAGAGGGAAAGAAGGAGATCAAAGGGAAAGGAAAAAGTACAAGAAAAGAAAAAAGTTGAAGAAAAAAAATAGAAAGAAAAAATACAAATGATCGCTTTTCTCTGAAGTGAGTGGAACTTCCTTCCAACTTTTCCTTGGTTGCAGGCGGTCCTCGACTTACAATGGTAATTGAGCCTGGAATTATGATCGCTGTGGCTCAATTTTATGACATTTTGGCTGGGGTGCTTTATTTATTAAATTTTAATGCCAGTTGTTAGGTGTATGCCATAGTTGCTAACTGAACGCTGTGGTCATTAAGCGAACACATTATTACCTAATGGGCTTTTTTCTTTTCTTTTCGACTGCAAACCACAAGTAAATGCCAGTTTCCCACAAATAAAACGTTATAAATTGTGATCATGGGATAGTGGGACTCTGCAAACAACGGTAAATCTGGGCCAGTTACCAAGCTCCCAAAATGTAATGCCATGATCCTGGGAAGGGTCACTGGAACTGTGAACCCAGGTCGAAAGTAGCTCTGGTGAGGTCCAGTGTTACTCAGATTGATTGCGAAGCAACTGGTCATAAGTTAAGGACTATTTATGCTATCCTCCCTTTTTTCCTTATAACTTTGCAAACCTTGTTGTCTTGCTATTACCTTGTTTTCTAAGCTGTGATGTTCCCGATCCTTCAGATCTTCTGCATTTTGGACGAAAAGGTTTATTATCAGAGTTTATTACAATTTTAAGAGGAGATCTTGCTCCAGATTTGATGCATGATTTGGGCCATAAATCTCAGCTGCTACTGTCTCAGACAGATTGCCAAGGGGGGAAAAAAAAAAAAATTGGCCGAAACAAAATTGTGAGAAGTCTGCCCTCCGGTGGTCTTCCTAATGCATAGCAGCCCCTGAAATATTCTGTGTTAGGAATATTAAATATTCCTAATAAATATTATTAAATATTTGACTTACAACCACACTGAGCCCAAAGCCCAGTTGCCTCTTGAAAAAAGCACCTTTGGGACAATCACGACCTGGATGACTTGAGTCTCCATAGACATCGAGCCCAAAATGTCTGTTGCTAAGTGAGCCAGTGGTTAAGTGAATTTTGCCCTATTCTACGACGTTTCTTGCCACGGTTGTTAAGTGAATCCCTGCAGCTGTTAAATTAGTCACGCGGTCATTTGACGAACTTTTCTTGTCAGAAGGTCGCAAAAATAAAGTGACTCTGAGATGCTGCAACCGTCATAAATATGAGCTGGCTGCCAAACACCTTAATTTTGATAATGTGACCACGAGGGATTCTGCAACAGTTTGGGGAGTAGGGGATGAGTGTGACGTGATCACCTTTTGCAGCCTTTCCCAGCTGCCTTCTGGCAAGCAAAATCAATGGAAGCAATTTGGAGGTTTGCTTAACGACTGTGAGTCCCACTTAACAACTGCAGTGATTCGCTTAACATCTAGGGCAAAAAAAGAAGAAGAAGAAAAAAGATGAGGTGAAACTCAAGATAACCACCATCTTGCTTAACAATGGAAGCTTTATCCCCAGTTATGGAAGGCCACTGGTATTCCCTCTTGGCCTTCCCAGGCACCTGCGGGATTCGGCTCAGTCCACGCCCAGTTGCAATGTCCAGCAGCATCTAACTGACCCTGCTGGGGTTTTTTTTTTTGCACAGGAGTTTGGCTCATGCAGTGCAAGCTGCCTGGGAGAGCCAAGGGAAACCACCCAAACTGTGAGAAAGCAAAAGTTAGAATATTTTGGGCATGGGATGCGGCAGCGGGAAAAATACAGCATCCTTCGCTGAATCCTCCAGGGAAAGATGGAAGGCAAAGGAGGTCCAGGCAGAAGAAGGAGAATATCGTGGCCCCAGAATCGAAGGGACCAGTTTGGACAAAGCTCAACAGCCCTTTTTTCGTGTGGCTGTTGATCAAAATAGGATCGGCAACATAATCGGCAATGTCCGATAATGGATATGTCAGGAGGAGGAGGAGGAGGAGGGAGAAGGAGGGAGAAGATGACTGTGGAGTCCTTGATATTCTCTGAGCTTGGTGGTTTCCTTGCAGATGTTTCATGACCCAACTAGGGAACATCATCAGTGCTAGGAGGGAGTGGGGTTTGTGGAGAGGAGGAGGAGGAGAAGAAGAGGAAGAAGAGGAAGAAGAAAAAGGAGGAGGAGGAGGAGGAGGAGGAGGAGGAGGAGGAGGAGGAGGAGGAGGAGGAGGAGGAGGAGGAGGAGGA
>BHEV01025313.1:0-14038 GCA_004319985.1 Emydocephalus ijimae
TTGGAAATCCCGTGCAAGTGTCGCTTCCCAATCTTCCTCGTTCGTGTGGTGGATGCCAGCCATTTCTATCCCTAGCGGCTCAAACCATTGTAGCCCGAGCAAGCTGGGGCGGTCTTTGTCCACAATGCTGAGTGGTAATATGTTGGTATGGCCTTTGAACGTGATTTTGAAATGCCCGATGCTGGCTACGGGAATGCAATTTCCGTGGTAGTCTCTGACGATCAGCTTTTGGTCACTTAGTTCATGTCGGCGTATGCTGGGTATTAGATGCTTGATGGTGTGCCAGGAAACCATGGAAAGGAAGGAGCCGGAGTCCACTTCCATGGTGCAGGGTTGGTCTTCAACGTTCACCACTATGCATACCTTTGGGCATCGATAGTTGAGGAATGGCCGATGACGACAATTTGATGGGTCTCTTCCCTTCGTGCTGGCTCACTGAACCGTTTGACTCGGCTGTCTCGGTTCCAACGGCTGTCAGTCTGGCATTCCCTATGCTTGGGGGGGGGTGCCATCTCGCCTTCTGGTGCTGCTTGCTCGGCGCCGTGGACTCTGGTTGCGTTTATTTTGGCATACTTTTGCGATGTGCCCCCGCTTTTCACAATGCCGACAAATGGCATCAAGGAAGCAGCATTTGGAGCAGGGGTGGTCACCTCCACATCTGGCACACTGGAAACTTGACTTACGACCCTGCCGGTCTCGTTGATCACGTTCGGATTGGAGTCAGTGGATTTCTTCCTCCTCATAGCAGCTGTCGGAGGGGGATTCAATGTTGCTGTGGTGGGTGGTAGTGTGTTTCTCTGATGTTGGAGCTGCCTCGCTGACGGGATGGCAGTTGGTTCTGTTCGATCGGTGCATTCGGGCCGCCAATTTGCTTCAGCTGCGGTCGCTTTTGCTATGGCGTCGGCGAGGGAGATATTGCCCTTGGCCATCAGCTTACTTTGTAGCGCAGGGTCTTTTAGGCTGAGGACGAACCGGTCTCGCATGGCCTCATCTAGGTCTGTGAATCTGCACAGACCTCCCAGGTCCCTCAAGTCTGCCACAAAGTCGCTAATGCTCTCACCCTCGCGCTGGTCTCATCAGTAAAAATCATGCCGGCGAATGAGGGTTGGTATGGCTGGAGTGTAGTGGCTATGGAGGATGGGTGCAAGGTCATCCCAGTCCATTGCCTTAACATCTGCTGGTTTCACCAAAGCCTTGGCCATTCTAAATACGGCGGGTCCACAGTGCATTAGGAATACGGCCCGCTTCCGATTGCCGTTTGTGTCTTTCAGGCTGCTGCATTCCAAAAACATCTGAAATCGGTCAATGTAGGGCTCCCAGTCTTCAGTGGTTGGATTAAAGGGTGCGGGTGGCATGGTATTGCTGGCCATCTTGCTGGTTGTTTTTGCTCCATTTGCCACGTGCTAGATGTCTTGTTGTCTCATAATCCTATCCTCGTCGCCAGTGTTATGTTCGGAAGGACGGATTTCAGAGACGAGAGGCTCGGGTTCAGTACAACAGCTCTTTATTAATAGGCTAGATCAGACTCAGAAAGGTAGCAGCCGCGGCGGCTCTTTTATAGAGCTTGCCGAGGCTTGACGGCCAATGACATCACTTTGAGTCTCCGGCGCTTGGTTTTAACCAATCGCGGCAGCCTCTTAGCGAGCCAATCATGAACATCCAGTCTGACCAATCAGATAGCGGTTAACACTGACCAATAGGAATGCAGGGCTTCAAGCCTGCTAATATGGAACAGGGACGGCTCTTGGTTTGAAGCCGCCCCCCCCTTCGATGAAACTAAGGTGTGAGGATTCCTTCAGCACTCAAATGCCGCCCGGAAGCACTTTCTCAAGCGCCATCGAAACAAGATGGCGGCGCCCAAGCAAAGTAGGCGGCCTGGTACAAAATGATCCACGGACCAGTACCGGTCTGGGGCCCGGTGGTTGGGGACCCCTGCTATATAGTATATCAACAACCAATTGGGTTGCAACATTACTGTTTGCTGAAGTGGCCTATAATAACATGGTTCACAACAGTACTGGATATACCCCTTTCTGCATAGTGAATGGGATGGAATTTATTCCTATTCCAGAATGGCCACATGCTCCTAACAAACCAACCACTACCATGAAATGGATTGAAGATATATGAGCTAGATGGAAAGTAGTTAAGACAGCATTAGCCAAATCAGCTGAAACATATAAGAAGTATGCAGACAAGAAAAGGTCTGAACAGAAATCATTAGAAGTGAGGAATTGGGTATATCTATCCACCAAATATATTAATTTAGGGTTAACATGTAAAAAATTAGGGCCAAAATATATTGGTCCCTTTCATATACTTCAGGTAATCAACCCCATTATGGTTCAGTTACAATTACCATCACAATTCAAAATGATTCATCCCGTTTTCCACAGTAGTTTGCTCAAGCCAGCTGACATGACACATCTCGAACCACAACTAAAACACCCGGGACCCATTAGAGATGATCATTATGAAGTGGACGATATCCTGAAAACCCATCGATGATGAGGAGTCGTACAATACCTGGTGAAGTGGAAAGGATATCCACTGGCAGATGCTTCCTGGGTGACATGATGTTTCAGCTCCAAAGTTGCAAAGATAATTCCATGGGAAACATCCTACTAAGGCAGGTGGTAGGGGTGAAACCTTATTAATTCTGTTGCTTGCTTTCCAGGAGGAACCTTTATAGAGGGGCGGCATGTCAACAGCTTACCCAAGTCTCAGAGCCCGACACCACATGTGGAAGCTTTGTGGAGCATGTTAGTAGGTCTGCTATCATGGCTTCAGTTTCAAAGCGGAGCTGTGATGCTGTCGAAGTCTCTCAGCCCTGCCACTTGTCATCACAGCCGGAAGTCTCGCGAAGCTCTCCTGTGGGTCTAATGTTAATGTCAGCCTTGGAGCAGGAACATTATGATGCCAGCAGCTAGGGGGCATGTTGGCTCGGTCAGCTGTAGTGCGGGTCTGTGGTAGCTTAATTCGTTAATTTGTATAATGCTACAGGGACAGCTTGAACTGGGGTGGGACATGGAAGCTGGATTGCTGGTTGGGTGTGATTAATTAGGTACAAGGTGGCGGCACAGGGGATTAGGATGGGAAGACTGGGGAAACTAGATAGGCATGGTTAATTAGGCATGGGGTGGTGGCGCAGGGAATTAGGAAAGGGTCGGAATCTAGGTAAAGGAGCAGGGAGAGATAAAACAGCGTTGAGACTTTGCACTCAACACTGACTTTGCATGGAAATCTGTTGTTGAAGCTCTTAGCCATAATTGGGAATACAGCAATAAACTCTACCATTCCATAACTGCAATTGTGAGTAACGTGGTTTATTGATAAAAGTACCCAGTTCTCAGCACAGACGAACCCCAGTCTTTCAATCTGCCCAGATTAGGTTGCAGGCTCATTATGTAATTTTGCATGTTGGCCCAATCTCCCAATTTCGTGTCATATGCAAATCAGATAAGCAGCTCAGAAACTCCTTATTTAAATAATTCATATGGCACAATGTTGATTCCAGGAAGTGTGCAAGGATTAAAATAATTATAACTTATAGTCTGTGATATCCAAGGTTAAAACAACAAGCAGCAAATACTGGCAGCAGAGTTCACCTAACATCCTAGTCCAAATCCTAGGGTAACAGCCAGGGCTTCAAAGTCTCAAGAAAGGACAACACTGTTAGGCTCTATGTATTTGAAAAATGTATCTAATATTGAGTGTTGCTATGCCATAGAATGGTTGTTATTGCAGACAAGTCCTAACTCCTGGGTCTTACAAGATGACCCTGATTAATGGAAGAGTTCCAGAGTATGACTTCTCTCCTAGACCTTTTCAGGCTGAACAAAAACAAGGAACCAGAGATTATCCCAGTCAATCATAAAAATGTTAAAAACTACTGACTAAAAACAGAT
Organism: Emydocephalus ijimae; assembly: GCA_004319985.1. Lineage (NCBI taxonomy): Eukaryota > Metazoa > Chordata > Lepidosauria > Squamata > Elapidae > Emydocephalus > Emydocephalus ijimae. Next base: position 3,909 of record BHEV01025313.1, read on the forward strand.
TCCTGTGGGGCCTACTGATAACAGATCTCCAACCTGATTGAGGTCTCTGAATAAGATAAGCCAATCCAGTTGCAGTTCCAATTGCTTCAATATTTTCTTTTATTCAAATCACAATTTCCTTTTGACTCACTGTAGTGGAAAAATAGAAACTGAATTTCTTTGCTTTCTCTTGTTCCTCTGTTAAGAATGTTTCATTTGGGGTTCCTGTTTTGAGCTTCCCCAAAGACAGACTGCTGACCATGATTGTGTGCGCCTTTGGTTCGTGCTTCAGCATCGGAGAGCCCCGAATCCAAAGGAAGAAGCTACCTCATAGGAGTGGCAGAGGAAGGGGAAACCGTCAGCTGATAGAGGAGAGTCACAAATCCCCTCCCCAGCTTGGCAGTTGCTCCCTCCTGAAGACACCCGAAGCTGTGGTCTAAAATGGCCACCCTGAAGGGGAAGATTAGACTGGAATAAGATTGTGCAGGAGAGAGAGAAAGAAGTGAACAGCAGGAGGAACAGGGCAATATAATCAAATGGAAGATACTCCCAGGATTAACATTTCAAAGAATCTTTAAGAAAAGATCTAAGCGGCGAAGAGAAAGAGAGAGAGAAAAAGCTGTGAATTGCTTTTAATAGCATCGGGGCTTCGAAGGTGTTGTGAATGAATAAATGTGTTAATAAAGGTTATTAAGAGCTTGAAGTTAAGTGCAGGGTTCTGGCCCTGCACTTCTGATTGGCCGTTAATAGCGACATCAGATTGGTCCGTTCAGGAGAATCTGATTGGCTATTAACGAGCCTCACCTATTGGTTAAAGGAGCTAGCACTGCCTGGTTTTCATTGGTTAAAAGCTCTATAGCTTGCCTATATAGAGGGGGCCATTGCAGCCATTGAGCTGAGCTGTCACACCATGTTAATAAAGAGTTTTGAAGTTCACCGTTTCACCGGCTTGTCTCCATTTTTCGCGCCCTCACTCAGAACCTAACACTGGTGACGAGGATAGGATGTGAAGAGGTCAGAGCTGACTGAACAACGAACAACAATAACCAAGCACGTGGCTGAAATGCACAATGGCGGAACCATGTCCGGCGGCGTCATACCACCTGCTCCATTCGACCCAGCGCAAGAAGACTGGGACTCCTATATGGATCGCTTCCAGATGTTCCTGGAAACCAATAATTTGAAGGATTCCACTACCGGGAAGAAATGAGCGGTATTCCTAACTCATTGCGGGCCAACCGTATTCAAGATGGCCAAGGCCCTAGCGAAACCGGCAGAAGTAAAGTCTATGGACTGGGACGTCCTCGAACCCCTACTGAGGGCCCACTATGCACCAATCGTGCCAATGCTCATCAGAAGGCATGAATTTTATCAGAAAAGTCAGCAGAAGGGCGAAAGCGTTGCTGATTTCATAGCAGATCTCCAGAATCTGGGAGGCCTATGTGGGTTTGCCGACCTCGAAGAAGCCCTGAGAGACAGAATAGTTCTGGGATTGGATGAACCACACATCCAAAGCAAGCTGATGGTGAAAGGCGACATCAGCCTTGCCGATGCTATCAATGAAGCTACTGTAGCAGAAGCAACCAGGAAGTCGGCTGCCCGAATGCACCGCAACCGCGCCCCGCTTCACCAACCAACCCGCGAAATTTCACCCAAGTCAGAAGGGCAGCTTCAAACGGCCCAAGACGAGGACCTCTCTTTGTCGTCAGCCAGCGACAAAGAAGAAGTCCACCGACTTTGGTCTGAACGAGACCAACGCCAGAGATCTCAGCTCCAATGCACTGGTTGTGGGGCAAGCCACCCCCGATCAGAATGTAAATTCCTCGACGCGCTCTGCCATGTGTGAGGGAAACGAGGCCATATCGGACAGGTCTGTAGAATAAGCTAGGAGCTAGCCAGCCCTTGAGGGGGGCTAACTATCACCAACTGACAGGAAGCCGTCCTGTAAGGCGAGAACCCGTGAACCACCAATGGAACAACCACTCCGACAGAAGCAAAACCCTAAACCACCCCACAAAGTGAAAAGAGGCTCACCAAACTATCACGATCGGTCACGCCTCCTCTCTGGATGCCAAGAAGATCTGAGTGAAAGTGGCCATCGAAAACCAGCCCTGCCTGATGGAAGTCGACTCAGGATCGTCTCTCTCGATGGTTTCCTGGAAGACCCTCAATCAGCTCATCCCTACTGTCCGGCGGCAAGACCTCAGATTCCAAAGACTCATACTCAAAGACTATCAAGGGAATCGAATCCCAGTCGTAGGATCCAGCCGAGTCCGGGTATCGTTCAAGAACCACACAGCATTCCTACCCCTGACTGTAATCGACAAGGATCGGCCTAGCCTGTTAGGCCTCCAATGGTTCGCTCCACTTGGAATTGAAGTAGCCGGCATTCACCAAATCTGCAGCCGTGACTGGGAAGAGGACCTCATCCAAGAATTCAAGGACATCTTTGCAGAAAAACTAGGTGAGTACAAGGGGACCCCGATATCATTTAACCTCAATCCCAAAATAGCTCCCATCCATCTTAAGCTCGTCGAGTTCCATTTGCCCTTAAGCCAAAGATTGATGAGAAGCTTGATAAATTAATAGCCCAGGGTGTGTTAGAACCAACCGATCACTCTCCCTGGGAAACCCCAATCATGATACCCATCAAGCCAGATGGATCGATAAGAATTTGTGGGGACTACCGATCCACCCTGAACCACGCCCTTCAACAAAACGCGTATCCGGTACCGGTGGTGCAGCACCTCCTCCATTCCCTGGGGGGCGGAAAAGTCTTCGCTAAATTGGAGTTAGCACAGGCATACCAACAACTGCCGGTAGACAAAAAAATGTCACAGGCCCAAACGATCGTTACGCACTGAGGTGCGTTTAAATGTAACCGACTCCAATTCGGAGTAAGCGTAGACCTGGGAATATTTCAAAGTTTGATGGAAAGACTATTACAAGGGATAAAAGGTGTTGTCCCATATTTTGATGATGTGTTAATCGCTGCCCCGACTCCGCAAATATTAAGGGATCACCTGAGGTTGGTTCCACAGAGATTCAAAGACGCAGGTCTTAAAGGTAAGAAAAACAAGTGTAAACTGTGCACGGATTGTGTAGAATTTTTAGGTTATTTAATTGATAGTCATGGCATTCACCCCACTGATGGCAAACTTAGGGCAATCAAGAACACCCCAAAACCCTGAAATAAGGCCGACCTCCAGGCGTTTCTAGGCCTTATCAACTTTTATAACGTTTTCCTGGCTCACAAAGCAACCGTAGCCAAACCCCTACATCGTTTGTTGGACAAAAAAGCAATCTGGGTATGGGGACACAGAGAAGAGCAGGCATTTAGAAATGTAAAAAAATTATTGACTTCTGACGCTGTGCTGATGCAGTACAATGGGACTTTGCCTTTAACAATCACGTGTGATGCATCGCCTTTCAGAGTGGGCACCATTTTGAGCCACATTTTGCCAAATGGTAGTGAAGCCCCTGTTGCCTATTTCTCAAAGACGCTTTCAAAAACAGAATGCAATTACAGTCAAATTGATAAAGAAGCCCTTGCCATTGTGTCTGCTGTCAAGAGATTTCATGAGTATGTGTACGGCTGAACCTTTACTATAGTGACTGACCACAAACCTTTGCTGGGGATAATAGTGGGAGATAAGCCAACCCCTTATATATTATCCCCCAGAATGACTCGCTAGTCAGAATTCTTGGCTGCCTATAATTATAAGTTGCAACACCACCCATTCCCCACGCTGACGCATTGAGCCGTGCACCACTTCTGGAGACCATTGATGACCCCGCTCTGACAGTGACAACGTTGCAGATCGAGACACTTCAAACACCACCATTAACAGCCTGAGATATTACGATGGAAATGAAATGCGACCCCATCTTAGCACGAGTCCTCAGTTAGGTTGAGCGCGGATGACCATTGGGCCAGATACCTTATGACTACGCCCCATTCAAGAGTTGACAGATGGAACTGTTTTCCCAGAAGGGCTGCATTATCTGGGGTGATAGAGTCGTTATCCCAGAGCGACTACAGTGAGCGGTACTAAGAACCTTGCACGATGGCCACCCTGGCATCATGCGCATGAAAGCCCTCGCACGTAGCTACGCGTGGTGGCCAGGCATCGACAAACAGATCGAGACATGGGTCAAAGCTTGTCACAAATGCCAGGAAGTAAGCAATGTCCCACCGAAAGCAACCCCAACCGAATGGGAAACACCAAGGGGACCATGGTCCCGTATTCATCTGGACTTTGCAAGACCTACCAAAGGCCACACATTCTTATTAACAGTGGATGCCTACTTGAATTGGCTTGAAATCCATGAAATGAGGAGTACAACAACTGAAGTGGTCATCAGGAAACTAGACAGACTATTTACAACACATGGATTACCAGACGTTCTGGTATCCGACAACAGGCCCCAATTTACCGCGCTGTCCTTTGAACAGTACCTGGCGGACCGCGGTATTCGCCATGTGCTGACTTTGCCGGTGCATCCTGCGGCCAACGGAAGGGCCGAGCGCATGGTACAATTCATCAAGAAGACCTTACATAAAATGGACTATGACAATATCGAAGAAAAGATTAACTGGATACTCCTTTTGCAGCATATCACTCTGCACAGCGTCACCAACAAAACTCCCGCCGAGTTATTAATGGGGCGGAAGCTCCGCTCCCACCTCGACCGTCTGCACCCATCGTATGAACCTGAGAAACCACACGGATCCAGCGGGCAATGCCGTAACTTCCAGGTAGGCGACTTGGTATTTGCTAGGAACTTTTCAAGTGATCCGTTGTGGGTCGAGGCAACTGTAATCCAAGTAACCGGCCCCAGATCGTACCACAGGAAATGTCGCGATGATAGAATATGGAAGCGCCATATTGATCAGCTGCGTGAGAGGCTGCAGTCAGGGATCTCCAAGTCCCCGGATTTCCAAACTGAGGGGAGAGGAGATATGGAGGAAGATGAACTTGAAATAGCAGAAAGCTTTAACAAAAGAAATGACAGCACAGCGGAAACACATGAAGAAGGATCAGGGATGGGAGTGAGCTCGCCTTATGGAGATGCCGAAAACGTTAGCGACAACGAAAATTCAAATACAGAACTAGAGGCACCCTTTTCACCAGATAACGTTCTACCTCAACAGGACTGCAGCCAAGTACCGGGGGTGCAGCGAAAATCAAATAGACTAACAAAACAACCAGCCTACCTCAAGGACTACGTAACCGCGCCCCTTAAACAGAACCTGGGGGGAAGGGGTGTTGTGAATGAATAAATGTGTTAATAAAGGTTATTAAGAGCTTGAAGTTAAGTGCAGGGTTCTGGCCCTGCACTTCTGATTGGCCGTTAATAGCGACATCAGATTGGTCCGTTCAGGTGAATCTGATTGGCTATTAATGAGCCTCGCCCATTGGTTAAAGGAGCTAGCGCTCCCTGGTTTTCATTGGTTAAAAGCTCTATAGCTTGCCTATATAAAGGGGGCCGTTGCAGCCATTGAACTGAGCTGTCACACCATGTTAATAAAGAGTTTTGAAGTTCACCATTTCACCAGCTCATCTCCATTCTTTGCGCCCTCACTCAGAACCGAACAGAAACTGCAAAAGGTAGAAGCTGGAGAAGAATACTTATCCAATTTTGGATAAGTATTCTTTGATTTTATATTGGCACTAATAAAGCTGAACTGTAGACTGTTAAAGAGGAAATTTAATATCAACTGGATTTGATCTTTTTCTTGCTGGAAAATTGTGGTTTAAAAAGCTCTGAATAATAGAGAAGAAAAAAGAAAAGAGGGGATGAAGACTTAGCACAATAAAGAGTGCCATCTCAATTGAACTCAACTTGTTTTTCTTTTTAAAAAACCCCATTTCTTGAAATTGCATGGAAATTGATACAACAAACAAGAACTTTGAAAAATTGAAACATTGTAACAAAGAAAGAATTAGGAAGATTCGCCTTTGGATTAGTTGCTGATTCTGACATGAATTTGGCACTGGATTAGCGGAGACTTAAAAACTTGAGAGGAAGAAAAGTTGACTGTTGGAAATAAACTTTAAAGATACTATTTAGATTAAATTGTGAATCAGAAAGTTGTAAAATGGCGATTTCTCTTCTGGCATTAAAAATGGAACTCAGAAAAATGAAAGAAACACTACAAGAATTTCTGGGTTTTTCTTTAAAATTTATTGAAAATGCGGCAACAGAATATGAACAACAAAGACAAAAGGCAGAAGAGGAGGTGGAGCAAATCATAGAAGAGACCATCTTTAGTGATCATCGAGAACCAAGAACTCTTGAAAGAGAGAAGAAAAGAGTTGGAAATAAATACAGAAGATTTAAGAAATTAAATTAAAAAGGGGAATATTCAAAAAATTAAAAAAGGGAAAAAGAGTCAGCAGAAATTCAAAGGGCGAAAGGAAGCTATAAATAGAGAGAGGGATAAAAACTGGAGTGAAAGAACAAAGGAGAAAAGATAGGGGGAAAGAAGGGACAAGAAACAGGATTTGGAAACAAAGAAATATGGGAATTGTAAAAAAATAAGGAAATCCTTAATTGGACATAGAGATAATGGGTGATTATTATATAGAAAGGGGATTCTGCAAGGTATTGAGGGGTAATATAAATAAATTTATAGTTGCGAAATAGGGACATATAGACTGACAAGATGGAAAAACAGAATTGTTATTTTTTGGATAATGGAATCTAATGCTCTTCCTCTTTATGTAGAGAGATAATTGTAACAAATAATGGAATAAGTATATTAGATATATTGCAATATTTTTAAGATTGGAATGTTGGCTTTTTTTGGTTTATGTATGAATTGAATAATTAATAGAATATGTGTATTAAATATATGGAAATAAATAAAATGATATAGGAGGAGAGCCGAAATGGAATTAACTTTAGGGCTTAGGATTGTTTTACTGTTTGAATGAGTAGATTAATATGTCCTTTTGGGGGGGGGAATTTAATGAAATTTAAAAGGAGAAAAATCATGCAGAATCTGATTTATATATGCTATGTAGTTTTAAAGGGATTATTAAGTTTAATGTTTTAGGTAATAATGTTAAATGTTTCAATGAGATATAAAAGGGGTGAAAATAAATGAATTTATAACTTTGAGGTGGCACGCTTATATTGAGATTTCAGGGGGGAAACCAATTTATAGAAGAAGTGTCTTTTTTAATTAGAATTTAAGATGAAATATACAAATGTGACAGCTAAAAGTACTAAAGTATAATGATTATGAAGTTATCATAAGTGAATTAAATAATGAAATAAATATTTGGAATAATACAATAAAATAGAAAATGTAGAAACTCTTTTTGATACATTTTGCCTCTCTTTTAGCCTTAGGTGATTTCTAGTCATTATCTTCCTGACCTCATTCTTAGATTCTGAGATGAAGCTTTGTAGACTTCAAAAATTCTGATTGCGAGGAACAATACCTTCTACACTCAAAATGATAATCTCAAGTGTTAGGAGGATTTTGGCAGGAAACCCTGCCAACTCTACTTGACAAAATGACCAAAAAAAGAGGGTCAAAGACAAGGATGGTGACTCAATAGTTCCTATCATATTCCCTCGTGTACAACAATTATCTCCATATGCATACTTTGACTGGAAGCAGGAGTCAGCAAATTTGAATCTAATGTATAAATATATTTATCTACTGGTTAAAACTATGCCACAACCCTACTGGACTGACCCCATTTAATATTGCCAGATAACTATACTTCTTCCTGGGAAATAACAACCCCAAAGAAACTGAGTCTCTATGGTTTGTCCAGTGATGCCACCTTAACCTTAGAGTCAGATCAAGCTAAATCAATACTAAGGCAAAGGATCTCAGATATTGGTCAACCAGAAATTGCTGATTTTTCTCAAAATTGCAAATAAACCAAATTTTAGTACCTAAATCACTCTCGTATTTATACCATATCACAATCCACAAACTTAGGAGAACCTTATCTTGTCCTGTAAAAAAAAAAAAAGGAAAACCCTACCTGAAACCCAATACAATATTGCCCCTGCAATAATGTTACCAGCTCGTGTTCTTCTCGATTGCTAGTTCTACAGGATATTTGCCACCAGTTGATCAGCCTTGTTTTATTTAAACTTTTGGGCACTCTGATAACTTTTAAACAATCGAAATAAATGTATTTCTTTAAAAGTAGCAACATTTTACTACATTCAGGGGTGAGCTGCTGAGGGTTCTCAGGAGTTCAGGAGAGCCCCTAGCTAAGATTCTGTGCGGTTTGGAGAACCCCCAAATCCCACTCCTGGCTGGTCCCACCCACCCCACCCCGCCCCTTCCAGGAGTCCCCACGTGGCCCATTTTGGGTGCAGATAAGTGCAGGGTGCACACAGATGCTCAAGGAGGGCAAAATACAGGCCTCCTAGAAGTTCGGGAAGGCCAGAAATGAGCCTGTTTCTGGCTTCCAGAGAGCCTCCAGAGCCCGGGGAGGCAATTTTTGCCCTCCCAGAGACTCGAGGAAAGCCTCTGGAGCCTAGGAAGGGCAAACAACCCCCACCCACACACTGTGGTGCAGGAGGTTGACTAGGCCACACCCACCATGGCCACACCCACCCAGCAACCAGGCAGAGAAGCTTTTGCTAAAATTTTTGAAGCCCACCCCTGAGTACATTATATCTAATCTTCACCCACAAATAATTGCTAATCTTTCTTGTTGTTAGGCGATAGATTTGCATTGTTCACTTTATTGAATGTCCTTTTTTTGGTAAATGACTGAAATAAAGTTTGTCTATCAGTCTACATCAATTATCATAACAACTAAGAATAAAGAAATATTTTTAAATGACCTAAAGATGTCCTTTCCAAAGACTGAGAAAATGTTCCCTTCCTTTTTGTTGTTGTTTGCATTGCTAATTGACTGGTCTAAACAATGACATCTGTAGCAAAAGAATATTTGCATAAGGTAATGTTGACAGAACCATGATTTGTTCCTGGACTATTAATTTAGAGTATTATTTACTACATTAGAGCAATAGACCAACCTTGTTCTTATCTGAGAGATAAACTTTCTTCCATGATATGTTAAGATCAAATCTAGGACTCCAAGGACAGAAGTCTAATCAGTGTTACCCTGAAATGTGTGATGTCTTCCATTGACCATGATCCTGAGGTGAGAATCCTCTATATAGTACAGATTCAAGGAGACTGCTGAGCCTGAGAGAAGCTTCCAAGATGCTGCCTTTCAGACATTTCCAAAATAGTCTTCCTGGGTCCTTTGTTAGTTTGGAGGAGCCAAGTGACTTCACCTGATAAGCTAGCTCCAGAATCTATCCAAGGAATGAGATATCAGGACTTACTCTTAAAAATAACACCAATTCTAGATAACTGTCGCTTCAGAAAACCATCTTGAGCCTTATCTTTCCATCCAACTGTTGAAGAATAATCTAAGGTTGAACTTTGAAAACCAGAAGAATGGGCTGAGACAAGAAAAAGTGTTTTCTCTCTAACATTCTGAATGTACTAGACAGAAGTTCCTTGAATATGGGCTCCAGCATGAGTTCAAAAGCTTGGAAGACGAAAGCTCCAGTCTGGTCCCAGTGACTGGCCCAGATCCTGTTTTCCCATATCCCTTGTTTTTCCCTGCTTGTCTCTTTAGTTCACAAAAAGTACAACTCCTTAGCATGCATGTGCTACTGTGTACATAATAAGTGTTTAACTCTCTTTGCTATGGTAGGAAGTCTGAAAATTCTGCTTTCTTTGTTGTTGCAAGACTATTGTTCCCATCCTGTTTTTTTTCCCCTTTCCTCATTTTCCCTGTGACACTCTGACCTTCTGCTTCATCTTTTTCTCATTGAACTGAAATCCTTCCCCTTTCATTTTGAACTAAATGTGAAATTGTCAAAATGCATTAGCCGCTTATTTGATTGCCATTTGTCTTTAGCTTCAAACAGGCTTTGTGCTCAATTCTGCATAAACTGCCAGCAGCTTATTATTTGACTATTCAGTACCCTATTGGTCTCAACTGTGATGTAAGGATTTCTATTGATCGGCTATTAATTATGATTTTGCCTGAGGAATGTCAGAATGTATATGTTAAGTTCTGCGCATGGGCGCAAGGAACGGAGACGAGGCAGTGAACAGTGAACTTCAACTCTTTATTAATCATTCT
>BHEV01025315.1:0-17878 GCA_004319985.1 Emydocephalus ijimae
AATAAAAAAAAGTGCACACTGCCTTTTATTTATCCAAGGCTCTTATTTGGCTTCTCCACCAGTTTCAAAGCCAAACTTCAAGTATTCAGTTACTAATAGAAGTCCCAAAGAGCACCTGCATAAACATCCTCCAGCGCTCTTCCGTCTATCTTATCATTTCCAGTAACCTTGAGAAAAGTTTTTTTTCCCCAACTCTCCACTTCAAAGAGAATATTTTCAAGCCTCTAGTTGGCAGTGTTACAAAGTTTCTTCAAACCTCTCCCCCTTTTCCCCCCTAGAAAAAGCCTAAAAAGAGAGAAAAAAAATATTGAGGGGGGCCTCTATTTTAAAAAATATAAACAATCAAAAAGGAGAAAAGAGAGCAAGTAAATATAAAAATATAAAAGAAAAAACCAGTCTGATTAAGTAAATCGTAATAAAAGTTCAGTGGAGAAAAAAAAAGTAAAAATAAAAAGCCAAGCCTCACTTTGACATTACTTAAAAAAAAATTGCTGCTAAATCAAATTTTGTCAATAAGTTTACAGATTTCTTCTTATATTAGAGTGTTCTTAAGTCCCAAGCAAAAAAAAAAGATCCTCACCAGCCGATACACTTCTTTCTATCCCGTTCTTCTGGAGCTGTCCCAGCTTCAGCAGCTTGGAGGCTGCCTCTCCGCCATTGGCAAAAGGGCTTCTTCTGGATCGACCAGGGACTTGCGATGTCCCCGGAATCTGCAGAATGCGCCCCTCACTGTCACCGTCACTACGAGACGGTTTAGGTCCGTTGGGACCGACCAGGGGCGAAGATATCAGCTGCGATCTCAGAGCCCCAAGATCGCAGCTGTATCACAGCGACGAAGCTCCGCCTTCTCCATTTTTTTCATAAATTGAACCATTCGTTCCGCCCTCCCATTCGCCGCCGGATGTGCTGGCACTGTCAGTGCGTGCCGTATTCCCCGTTCCGCTAGGAATTTTTTGAATTCCAGCGAGGTAAATTGGGGCCCATTGTCCAACACGATGACATCTGGGAGGCCGTGGTTTGCGAACAGCTTGCTCAGTTCCTTGGTCACGGCCTCCTTGGTGGTGGTTTTCATGTTGCTTACCTCCAACCAATTGGAGTAAGCATCTACCGTGATAAGGAATATGTGTCCCTTAGTGGGCCCGGCAAAATCTATGTGAATCCTGGACCATGGTCCCCTGGGATTTTCCCATTCCAGGATTGGTGCGGCAGGAGGGCTCGGTCTGGTTTCTTGGCAACGTTTGCATGCTGCCACCCAAGTCTCGATCTGTTTGTCCATCCCTGGCCACCAGGCGTAACTCCTGGCCAGGGCTTTTGTTCTAACTATGCCCGGGTGCCCCTCGTGTAATAACTCCAATACCTTCCCTTGTAATTTTTCCGGAATAACAACCCTATCCCCCCAAAGTACACAACCTTTTTGTAACGACAGTTCTGTTTGCCGATTCCAAAATGTCCTGAATGATTCATCGTCTTCTTTTTCCGGCCACCCTTTCTCTACCCAATGTAACACCCGCGCCAGATGCTTGTCTTTATTAGTTTCGTGGGCAATGTCTGACGCGGTTATGGGTAGATTGGGCAGAGTCTCTATGCTAAGGGTGGCCGTCGTGGGTGCTGGGTCGGTGTCTAGGTCCAGTAGCGGCGTGCGGCTCAGGGCGTCTGCGTGGGTCGGTGTGTGAGCCGGTAGCTGTAGGTGGCAAGGAATTCGGACCATCTTGTCATTCTAGGTGATAGAATGTTCGGGGTGGCCCTGTTCCCTGCAAGGATTCCCAGCAGCGGCTTGTGGTCGGTGATGATGGTGAACATCCGGCCGTAGAGGTACTCGTGGAACCTCTTCACTGCTGCGATGATAGCCAGGGCCTCTTTGTCCAGCTGACTGTAGTTTCTCTCCAGTTTGGTGAGGGTCCTTGAAAAGAAGGCGATGGGTGCTTCTTTTCTGTCGGGGAGAGTGTGGCTGAGAACGGCGCCAACGCCGAAAGGTGATGCGTCGCATGTGATGGCTAGTGGTAGGGTCTTGTTGTATTGGATGAGGACGGCATCCGAGGTGAGCAGGTCCTTGGTTTTGTTGAAGGCGGCTTCCTCGCATTTCCCCCAAGTCCATGTGGCCACCTTGTCCAAAAGCCTATGCAAAGGCTCCACTGCGGTTGCCTTTTGGGGCAGGAACACATTATAAAAGTTAAGCAGTCCTAGAAATGCCTGTAATTCCATTTTATTCTTCGGCGTGGGGGCTTCTTTAATGGCTCTGATTTTTTTTTCGGTCAGGTGGATGCCGTGTTGGTCTAGGAGGTATCCTAGGAACTCGACCCGCTCTGTGTGCAGTTGGCATTTTTCTTTTTTCACCTTTAGCCCGGCCTCCTTGAATTTGGTTAGTACCTCCCTTAGACAACCCTCTAGTTCTTGTTGGTTGGCTGATGACACCAGTACGTCGTCGAAGTAGGGCACCACCCCCTTAATTCCTTGCAAGAGTCTCTCCATGAGGCTCTGGAAAATTCCTGGAGCCATGCTGACTCCAAACTGGAGTCTCTTACAGCGAAACGCTCCCCGGTGGGTAACTACAGTCTGTGCCTCTGCGGTTTCTGCGTCGACCAGCAGCTGTTGATAGGCTTGCGCCAGGTTGAGCTTCGCAAAAACCTTGCCTCCCCCCAGTGAGTGTAGGAGGTGCTGCACTACTGGGGTAGGCGCTTTATTGTAAGGTGCAATTTAGGGTGGCCTTATAGTCCCCGCAGATTCTCACCAACCCATCGGGCTTGACTGGGGTGACTCTCCCACCGGGCGTGATCAATTGGCTCTAGGACCCCTTGTTTGATGAGCTTGTCTATTTGCTCATCGATCTTGGGCCGGAGTGCAAAAGGTACCCGCCGTGGTTTTAGGCATATCGGGGGAACGCTGGGGTCTAGGCTGAAGGAAATAGGGGGCCCTTGGTACTTGCCTAGGGTGCCGTCGAACACTTCCTGGAAGTCCCTTGCGAGTTGCTCTTCCCAGTCAGCATCTGCGATGTGGTCGATGCCTGTAACTTCGATCCCGAGTGACGCGAACCACTGTAGTCCCAAAAGGCTGGGGCGGTCTCGGTCCACGATCATCAGGGGAAGCCTTGCTGTGCACCCTTTGAAGGTTACTTTGAAATGTCCTGTTCCAACTACCGGGATGCGATTCCCCTGGTAGTCTTTAAGGATTAATTTCTGGGTTTCCAGTCCCCTTTCGTGGATCGCGGGCACCAAACGCTTGATTTCCCACCATGCAACCATGGAGAGGTAGGACCCGGAGTCCACCTCCATTTTGCATGGCTTGCCCTCGATGTCCACTTCCATGTATACCTTTCGGGCGTCTGCGCTGGATGAGTGGCCAGTGACGACCGTCTGGTGGGTTTCCTCTCTCTGTTGGTTCTCGCCGTTCCGTCGGCCCCGTCCATCTCAGTTCCAACAATTTTCGGCTTGGTGGTCTCTGGGCCTGGGGGGGGTGCCGTCTCGTCTCTGATTGCTGTGATCTCGCCGTCGGGGGCTTTAGGCTTTCTTAAGTCGGCAGACTCGGGCGATGTGGCCTCTTTTATTGCAGTGTCGGCAGATCGCATCGAAAAACCGGCACTCCCATTGAAGGTGGTCGCCTCCGCACTCGGCACATTGGGGTCCCGACTTATGACTCCGCTGATCACGCTGGTCTCGTCCCATCTGGAGTCGATGGATGTCCTCTTCCTCGTCCGTGGTATCGGAGGCGGAGTTGAAGTCGCCATGGTGGGTGGCGGTCTCTCGGCGGCTTGCTTCGGGGCATGCCTCGGTCACCTTGCCCATCTCGGTGGTCGCAGTGCGGTCCCCGGTGTCCAGTCTCAGCATTCGAGCCGCCGATTTCCGGGTTGCTTTGGCTGCGGTGGCCTCGGCGAGGGCGTCGGCGAGGGCGATGTTGCCTTTTGCCATCAGTTGGCTTTGCAGGACTGGGTCTCTGAGCCCAAGGATGACACGGTCTCACAGAGCCTCGTCCATGTCTGTGAACCCGCACATGCCCCCGAGGCTCCGTAGATCAGCCACAAAGTCGCTGATGCTCTCACCCGATCTCTGGTCCCGCCGGTAGAAATCGTGCCACCTGATATAGGGTCGGCACGGCGGGGCCATAGTGGTTTCAGAGCAACGGCTCAAGATCGGCCCAGTCCATCGCCTTCACGTCCTCGGGTCTTGCGAGAGCTTTTGCCATCTTGAACATTGCAGGCCCGCAGTGTGTTAAAAAGACGGCTCTTTTCTTCTGCCCGGTTGCATCCTTTAAGTTGGTACTTTCGAGGAACATTAGGAATCAGTCTGTGTACGATTCCCAATCCTCGGTAGCGGGGTTAAAAGGTGCGGGCGGTGCGATGCTGGCCATCTTGTCGGTCTCGCTTCCTCAGGACACGTGCTTGATGGGGATTAGTCTTGAAATCCCACCCTCATCACCAGTGTCGTGTCTGTCGCGGGAAAGGAGACTCGGAGCCAGTGACTCAGTTTCAGCTCTTTATTTGGTCCCGAGATCGGCTCGGGCTTCAAGGGAAAAACAGCAGCTTTTATCCTTTGGCCGCGGCGGCCGTGGCCAATGGCACCGCTTTGAATCTCCCGCGATTAGTTTCCACCAATCACGGGGGATTCGCGGCGGGCCAATCAGTGCAGCTCGCTTGACCAATCAGATCGCTGTGCGCTTGACCAATCGCTATGCAGCGTTTACAAGTATGTTAATGACCGTACAGAACAGTCAGCATCCCCATAAAGCTAATCTGTGGAAGGAAGCATGAAGTGCTCCAAAATCTCCTGGTAGATGGCTGCGTTGACACTGGGCTTAATGAAGCAGAGTGGATCAACACCAGCAGATGACATGGCTCCCCAAATCAACACAGGCTGTGGAAACGTCACACTGGACTTCAAGCATCTTACAGTGTGTGCCTCTCCAGTCTTCCTCCAGACTCTGGGTCCTTGGTTTCCAAATGAGATGCAGAAGTTGCTCTCATCAGAAAAGAGGACTTTGGACCGCTGAGCAACAGACCAGTTCTGTTTTTCTTTAGCCCAGATAAGATGCTTCTGATGTTGTTTGTTGTTCAGGAGCATCTTGACAAGAGGAATATGACATTTGAAGCCCATGTCCAGGATCCGTCTGTATGTGGTGGCTCTTGATGCACTGACTCCAGCCTCAGTCCACTCCTTGTGAAAGCCCCCAACACTTTTGAATGGCCTTTTCCTGACAATCCTCTCCAGGCTGCGGTCATCCCTGCTGCTTGTGCACCTTTTTCTTCCACCCTTTCCCCTTCCACATAACTTTCTATTAATGTACTTTGATACAGCACTTTGGGAACATCCAACTTCTTTTGCAATTACCTTTTGAGGCTTTCCCTCCTTATGGAGGATGTCAATGATAGTTTTCTGCACATCTGTCAGGTCAGCAGTCTTTCCCATGATTGTGCTTCCCACTGAACCAGACTGAGAGGCCATTTAAAGGCTCAGGAACCCTTTGCAGGTGTTATGGCTTAATTAGCTGATTAAAGTGGGACACTTTGAGCCTAGAATATTGAACTTTTTCACAATATTCTAATTTTCTGAGATTGTGGATTTGGGGTTTTCATGAGCTGCAAGCCATAAGCATCTCAATTATGACACATCACGGCTTGAACTATCTTGCTTTGCATGTAATGAGTCTATCTCATATATTAGTTTCACCTTTTAAGTTGCATTACTGAAATAAACGAACTTTTGCATGATATTCTAATTTTTTGAGTTTCACCTTTATCTATTTAGCAAAATTAAGTAGCAGAACCTTGAACGCAGGAGAGAAATTATAAGTATCTCCCACACCTAATAGGTTCTTTTACACCTCCAGTGTTATTGCATCAGGAGTAGGAATGGCCCATGAAAATTCATTGTGGCTCTTCCTTTGAATCACTAAGATAAGAACTCATTAGGCTAAGAGGGACGATCATCTGCTATGATTGCTTGCATGTTCTCTCTCCACAGTGCTTTTCTCTTAGACCAGGAGTGTCAACCTCACGTTGTCACGGTGGCATCACGTAACGTATTGGGACTTTCCCCCACTTTGCTAAACTGGGCTTGGGCATGGCCAGCATGTGACACATCTGCCCGGAGAGCCAGGTGTTTCACAGCCCTGTCTTAGTCCCAGTATCTCATTCTCATCCTACTGACTATTGCCATCTCACAATACCTTGCTTTGAGACCTGTTTAAAAGGGTCCCTGTAGGCTGTAGTCATCGGAGAGGGAAGTGTCTCTAGGTAGCTGCACGCTTTAGTCACAATGAAACTGCTACTCAGAAATGGCAAAGAAACAGGAACGCAGAGGGAAGCGATTTGGCCCAATTTGCCAACTTGTCTTGATGCACCATGTGAATAATTCTTAATAGTTTCTTGCACATTTCATTTATTTTATTATTTATTTTATTTTGTCAAGTGATGATAAGATAACAGGTATAAGAATAAACATAGTTATGAATACATGAAATGGATATATATAATAAAAATAAAAAGAAGCAATAGGACAGGGACGATAGGCACGTTGGTGTGTTTATGCACACCCCCTACATTTTGCCTTTCTTAAAGGGACAACTACAAGAGGCCAGCTGAAAAGTTGGCAACTTTATTGTTCAATAATAACACACATATAGTAAACACCGCCTGTTTGTTCCAAATATCAGCTTGATCTCCTCTTCCTTTGAATCACTAAGAATTCCATGTCTTGTTTTATTGGGATCCAGCAAGCAACATCAGTATTTTTTGAGACTTTACTCCTTGTTTGAATTTTGAGCCTGCTTTACACACTTCTCCAAAACAACTTTATCATTCATAAATAGGCTACAGAAATGGTGGCACCTTGCCAGAACACTCAAAGCAGTCAGTCAGCTTAATGTCCTCTTCCTGTTCCTTGTATGAAGGTGAACTCAACAGATGCCTACTATCTCTCTCAGGCCTGGACAGGACTGGGGATGAAAGGAAAAGGAGGTCAAATTTCATTCTGGAAAGGATCCATTGATCGTTTTCAACTCTGAGTTTCCATCTCTGTGCTAATGAATGGCACACACACACACACACCTATATCTATCTGTCTGTCTGTGTTTGTGTATGGGCTGTCCCACTCACTCACTCACGTGTTAACGATTTAGTGGGTTTATTAATATTCCCCAGCAATTCCCTTTACCCAAAACCCAGAACTGTCCCAATTAAGTCCATTCAAAAGCAAGCGAAAGCTAGTCCACAGAGCAATGGCGAATGAGTCCACAAGCCACTTAAGTGTTGCCCAAACAAGACAAATCCACCAGGCAAAATTAAATCCACAACACACGCAGATTCTCGGGGGCAAGAAAAGTCCAGAGTTCCCAAGGCACAATCCAAAGTCAAGGCAGGAATCACAACAACCAGGAAACATGCAGCTAGGAAATGAACACGCTGTTCCCAGGCATTGCCTCATTCTGTCTGCGGTGCTAGATAGCCAGCTTCTGTTGCAGCCCATCAAGAGGGGCAAGGCTGCCTTCTCGTGGGCTGACTTTTGCTGCTCCTGCCTTTTCTCTGCCCTATGTATTCTTGGATCAGGGCAGAAGGCAGCTCCTTTTCCTCATCACTTACTAGATGCAACTGCATGCTTTCCCCACCTGAAGCCTCAGGGCTGTCCTGCTGCAACTGTGCTTCAGCCAAATCCCTCTCAGCCAGCTGCTCAGAGGCATTGACCAACTCCCCTCCTGACATGCCTGGAACTGGTTCATCGCCTTCAAGCTGACATATGGGGAAGCACCCAGGGGAATCATCACAACACGTAACACACACAAAGAAGCCTCAACTATCTTCTATTAGCACTTTACTTTATGCCAAATCGTTTCTCTCTATGCGATACATTGCAATGCATACAAAATGAAGGATTCCTTCCCACGCCCCTGCTACTAAATCTCTTGGGGGAAGATACAACAAAGACCCACTTCAAGCAGCTTCTGTAACCATCAAAAAGGGACCCTTCAGTGCCAAACACAATTACCTGAAAAGGGACTACAGATAGACCTCAACTTACAACAGTTAATTTAGTGAGTTTTCAAAGTTACAACGGCACTGAAAAAAAGTGACTTATGACCATTTGTCACATTTTTGTGACTGCTGTAGCATCCCCATGATCACGTGGTGAAAATTTAGATGCTTGACAACTGAAAACAAACCGCATTGACGAGAGTTCCAAGGCAAACCAAGATAATTAATCACACATTCCAGGAAGATAACCAGGGAGAGTCCATGGGAAGAAGGCCAACAAAGATAAACCTCATCCAAGGAAAGCAGTAATTTGACTCTAGCACCTGTGAACATGCAGTTCCAAACTCTTATACAGAGCTCACAGCTGCAACCCATGAAGGGGATCATGGCCCACTCCTCCCAAGTAGACCACACTTTTCCCTGATCCTCTCCTCCCTGCGTGCCCTAGGATAGATAGGGGATGGGCCTGGGTCCTCTTCTGACTGCTCAGCCAGCCTCTGCCCTTCCCCAACCTCCTCCCACTCCCTGTTGGCTGTTCCTCCTCTTCCTCAGAGTAGTCTCCACCAGGGGCAGGACAGGATCAGAGGTTCACTCTTTTGAACTTTCAGACTGGTGCTGGAGCCCATCTTCAGGGAACTTCTCTACAGGTAGTCCTTGACCCACGGCCACAAGTGAAATTGGAATTTCCATCACTAAGTGCAGTTGTTATGTCAGTTGCGTCTTATATTATGACCTTTTTTTTTTTGCCATAGACATTGAACGAATCACTGTCATCATTAAGTGAGTCAGATGGTGGTTAAGCAAATCTGGCTTCCCCATTGACTTTGCTTGTTGGAAGCTCCCCTGGGAAGACTGCAAATGGTAGTCATGTCACCCCGGAATGCTGCAATGGTTATAAGCGCAAGCAATTTTTAAATTTTTCAGCACTTTTTTCAGCGCAATTTCAAATGGTCTTTAAATGAATGTTCATCAGTGGATCATAGATTACCATTTTCCTACTGATAAGTCAAAGCATTCTCCACATCCCTCAACCATCACTGAGAAAATATCAAGCTTGTCCTCATTATAGCATTTGTTTAAGCAGCTGTAGACAGGAGTTAACAGTATATGAGCATCCCAATGGTGATTTTCGCCTTCAAGATTTGCAGCCCTCTGAGTCCTATTTATTACTTCTACAAATATTTTAATGTGCAGGGAAATCAGCCACTAGAGGGCTCTGAAGGATGTCCTCCTGCATCTACAATATGAGAAAAAATAAATCTTAAGTCATAAACTATTAGATTTAATGAACTCAAGGCCCTTTTCTGCTGCTATCATTATGGCAAAAAAACTGGCTACTCCTTTGACAGATATTGTACTTTAGATGTACAATTTCACATCAATTTCAATTATCTGCAGGGCCTGCACAAGGCTTTGATGTCAAGGCTGAGGAAGCATTTGATGATCTGAGAAGATTTCATATAATGCCATGAACTATTTGTTTTGGGAAGCAAGCCAGATTTCCCCCTCCCCATTTCCAAATAAGCAAGGGAATGAGTGAATGAATGAACACAGACACACAAAGAAAGAGGGGCAGAGAGAGAGAAAGACAAAGAGACAGATGCATAACTCCTGATGAATGTATCTTTTCTTTTATGTACACTGAGAGCATACGCACCAAGACAAATTCCTTGTGTGTCCAATCACACTTGGCCAATAAAGAATTCTATTCTATTCTATTCTATTCTATTCTATATACACATAGAGAATTGTTTTGGAATTTTCAAACTTTAAGATTCTGAAGAAAGTTTTGTCTCCCTCTATCAAGCAATTGAGACCAAAAGCATTACATTTTAGGAGGAAACAAGACCAATGGCTGACAATCATTTAATGGGGAAAATCCCTTTCAGAAAGAAAAGTTCTGTTGTTATCTAAGATTATTCTTTTCTCTTTTTATACATGAATGCATTTTAATTACTTAAAATTAATATTACAACGTAAGGATAACTTACAGACACATGTGCACACATACAATTTATTTATATGTTACCTTATGTTGTAAAATGCACTTTATGACATTCTGGCTCCATCAGTGTCCAGTTAAGGCAATGCAGACTTTTTTTCTGCTGCAAAGACTGGCATTCAGAACCATATTACCCTATTTAACTACCCAGTTAACATTGTTCATCCCATTTTATTTCCTTCTCTATCAAAAGCCACAATGAGGGAAATACTTTTTCTGTGAGCACTCAAGCATTGTAGAATTGCCAGCAAACTATTTGGACAATGACCCACATTTTAATATTTGAACAAAGGATAGGATTGCTCTTCTCATTCAAATAAACCAATCCCCTGGAAACTATTTCTATTATAAATATGCAATTTTTTGCATGTCTACTATTACCATGATGTGTAAAGTATGCATTGAGATATGTATTCCATTAAAGAGATGATTGAATATATGCATGTCCATACTTGAATGCACACAAAATTCTACTGTATCTGGCTGTTATCAATAGCACATCAATTCTTTGAAATTAAAATTATCCTCTCTGCTTTCCTTAAACATTCTAAGTAGCCCAATAACTGAGTACAAGTAATTCAATAATTTTAAAGCAATGAATATATTTCTAAAAACTAAATTAGTACTTAAAACTATTTCATACTGCAGAAACCAATAAAACAATTTAACAATAGTAATCTAAATAATTGTAAAGAGCAGATAGCTGTTTAGGTACTAACATTTTTCTGCTTTTTTTCTCCCTGTGGTTCCCTAACCCATGGACGGTCATAAAATAAGTGGGAGATGTTCCACAGTGAAAAAGACAAAGAAAACCTGTATTCAAAGGTAAATGTCATTCCCATTTTCCCATGATGTCGTCTTCTATATCTCAAAACTGGATGGCAAAGAATTTGCTAATACAGGTAGTCCTCGACTTACAACCACAATCGAGCTCAACATTTCTGCTGTTGAGATATGTACTAAGTGAGTTTTGCCGCATTTTACAACCTTTCTTGCCACAGTAGTTAAGCCAATCACTGCAGTTGGTAAGTTAGTAACACAATTGTTAAGTGAATCACTTTTCCCCATTGACTTTACTTGTCAGAAAGTTGCAAAAGGTGATTCCATGACCCTGGGACAAAGCAATGGTCATAAGTATGAACCAACCACCTGAATTTTAATCACATGATCATGGAGCTGCTACAAAGGTCATACATGTGAAAAATGGTCATAAGTCACTTCTTGTAACCTTGAACCATCACTAAATGAACTGTTGTAAGTTGAGGACGACTACCTGCACTGACATTCAGTCAATTGATCAGTTAAATGACAGAAGAGGCATCAACTAATATGTATTTACTTGGTTGACAGTCATACCTTAAATCAAGCAGGTTGAATCTTGTAGTCTCCTGTCAGTGGCGGTGGGGGAGGCTCTTAAAAAGTCAACAGGTGTGCACCTGGGCCTCTATGTCAGTTGTGATATTCTTCCACATCTTTTCCTGACTCTGGGCTTTTAATTATTAGTGATGAGCAGATATTTCTTCTGGCATAGCTCAACCCTGTGCACCTGGGCCAAAAATTCCTGTGTTAGAGCTATAATATGTTGGCCAGGGAGGTAGACATTAAATTAACAGCCTGAGTTGACAAATGATAACAAGGGAGGAAATTGGCCTGGTTTGCTTTTGTGCCTTTAGAGCAACATGAAGTCATCAAGTGGAAGCCCCATCTACAACTTATAAAGCCTCAACTCACGGCCACAATTGGGCCAACATTTTTGTTGCTAAGTGAAACACTTGCTACATGAATGTTGTCCCCTGTGCCATAGTTCATTTATGCAAATTGCTACAGTTGTTAAAGTTAGTATCATAGTCATGGAGTGAATCTGGCTTCTCCACTGAGTTTGCTTGTCAGAAAGTTTTCAAAAGATGATCACGTGAACTTGGGAAACAAGCAATGGTCATAAATATGAGTCAGCCGTGTCAGAATTTTGATCACATGAAGGGGGTGGGGGGAATGCTGCAATGGTTGTAACTTGTAAGTGTGAAAAATTGTCAGGAGTCACATTTTTAGTGTTGTTGTAACATTGAATAAATGAACTGTTGTAAGTTGAGGACTACTTGTAGTCTGTCTGTTTATTAGTCAATCACAGGATTTCCCAGCTTGGGCTGCCAATGTAAGCTCAAGCATGAACCCCCCTCAAGGCTCCTAAACCACAGACTGTGAATCCAAGTTTATAGATAAGATGGGCATAAAGTATACAGTACATTAAAAAAATAAATGCTGAGGAATGCAAAATGATAAATCAGAGTTAAAGGCTCTTTAAATCTTTAAAGAGAGGTCTTGACCTATCACAATGAATGGATTTGTAAATTAATTTGATACGTGCACCCTATTTGAATTCTTTCCAGTTTAGATTGTCAATAACGTCTGGTTTAAATGTCCTAGCCTTCCACACACTCTATACAATATTACACATGTATATCTTTTTTGATGTTCATGCCTAAATCTGAAACACATCATTTGAAAAGGAAACCAAGCCCAATTCAATTAAATTTTGCTGACTAAAAAGTATTCTGAAATCAAAGCAGCCGAGCTAAAATCAAAGCAGAACATAGTAACAAAGCATAAACATGATGCAGAATCACTTGTGGCTGAGGTGTGAAGTGAGATCTAATATGCTCTCTCAGATTGTTGCTTGTAAAAGATTACACAACTGATTTCAACCATTTTATATTCTGCAAATGGGAAACTTCTGAATTTAGGCATTTTTAATATTTTACTCCACTTGTTTCACACCATGATTCCCACATGGGTACCAACAATCTGAACTGTGTCTTCTCAGAGCAAATTTGGGTGGAATGAAGGAATTATAAAATAAAAGCCTTTCCTTTTGCTTTCATCTGTTTATTTTCTGTAGCAATGAACTGAAACTAGTAAGACTATCAAGAGTTTAGAAAGCTATCTTAATGTGCCTCCATGGCCCCATTAATGGATTATAATAAGTAATGGTCTCTAGCCAGTTTAAACATTACCAGGCTAAGAAAGGTTGGGCTAGGAGCACTATTGCTATCTGATAATGAAGAGATTAGTTTTCCGACCTGACTTCTAATGGATATCTAGATTTGTGTAATCCAAAATTGACAGCCCTACTTGTGCCTCTATCTCATTCCATCATTTAGATGATAAGAGAAGGTAGGAAATCAGTAAAAACTGGAATGTTTTGTGCAATACCATCATGTTTCCTCACAATTAGTCTTACTAACATACTGGTGCTTATATATATATATGGCAGAACCTGGGGTGGAGTCAAGAGAAATCTGACTAAGTATCTACATAGTCACAAATGAACCAAGTCTAACCCCTTTTGAATTCTGTTGACTCTTGTTTAATGCCAAGGTAGTGCTAACCTAGAATTGAGTAGATTCTGAAATGTAGGCATTCTTAGTAATAAATTTAACTTGAACTTCATTTATGATCCTGATCTTTCACATCTCATAATATAGCTAAGATAGCCTTGGCATTGAGATTGTTTTCTTCTGGATCTTTAAGATGCAAGACACCAGGGACAGCCCAAAGGATACAGATTCCTTCCCCCATCAATATAAGCCTATAATGAGACAGAGGCCAGAATTGTTGATTTTCAAGCTCTATTAAAGGTATTCTTCCCCATTTAACATTCTTGTTATCGTACCTGATTCTCACTTGGGTCGAGTCTAAAAAGGTCAAGCTTATCTGCAGAAATCAAGGGCATTTTGAGTAAATTTATCATACACCAAATTCTACTGATGTATATGGTGGAATGCATGTAATGTTGTTGGCACACCTGAACATAACTTTCTACTCTAATCAACAGCGCTGTTTCCCTTTTGACTCTGCTTAGTCTTCTAGAATCTAGATTAGCCAAGATCAACTAGATCCGGGTTGTCAGTCATGGCCTGTGGGCCAGATGTGCCACACGCTGGCCACGCCCACACCCA
This sequence comes from Emydocephalus ijimae, assembly GCA_004319985.1. Lineage (NCBI taxonomy): Eukaryota > Metazoa > Chordata > Lepidosauria > Squamata > Elapidae > Emydocephalus > Emydocephalus ijimae. The sequence goes on from BHEV01025315.1 coordinate 13,916, forward strand.
GTTTAGTGAAGGGGGGGAAAGTCACGATAGGTCACATGATGACACCATGATAAGAAGAGTCTGACACTGCTGAACTAGGTCTTACTGTCAAGCTGGGTAGGATTGTTGCAGACTATTCTATAAAATGTTTGTCTTCTGCTTTTAATATACTGACTTGTCCCAGACCAAGAAATAGTGAGCATAATCAACTAATTTTAAATGGTTCTTCCAAGATTTCCCTTTGTAAGCAAAAATACTAAAGCAATTGACTCTGAACAATATCAAGTAAAACTGAAGTCAAGGTATCCTAACTGCATGAGGAATTTAAACTCAGAATCCAAGATGTAAAAAGCATTTTATTTCAGCTCCTTTCTTGCAGCAAAGATCAGGCAATGAGCAGGCAATTGATGAAGAAGTTGCTAGTTGGTTGCAAAATGTGGATCTATAACCTCATTGCAAGAAAACACAGAGGGTAAAGTGGGTTTGTCTTAATGACAGGTTGAAAAAGAGATAAAAATAGGATTCACAAACCACACGTGTGTATTATCAAAATCTTCTGTTGCATTCAGTGAGCACGAAGTTATTTTTAAGCCTCAGTGGAATAACTTCCCTGTTTAAATTCAGTGGGGTGAGAATTCATCCAGTTCTGAGTTTAAAGATGAGGGATCTCTGCCATTGGTTAATTGATGGGGCACATTTTTAGCATTCACGGCCAAACAAGGGCAGAGCTCACTGGCTCTTTTTACAACCAAGAGTGTGAGTTATTTGGGGGGAAGGTTCATACCACACTGTGGCCATCTTTGCTACAAGCATACATTGTGGCTTTTCATGAGCATTGAAGAGTTAGGAGCCTTTTTCAAAGAAATCCTTGATGCATTAACAAGCATCAAAATTATACCATTGTCTTTTTTTGTCTTGTGGCAACAATCATAAGAGATGATTGAAAGTTTTTGGTAAGTTTTTGGAAAGTTTTGGTTTTTGGAAATATTAAAGGTGTCAAGTTACTGAAGTTTATTCTTGACTGGAATCATCTTTTATATATGTTTTTTAATTTTTTAATATTTCTTTGTACTCTTTTTCTCTGTATTGTTTATACTTTTCTTAGTTTGTTATTAGTCTTTTATCTTAGTGTTTGTAAACTCTAATAATTGTTATGAAAAATAATATTAATCAAATTTATATGGCTGGCCATCTCATGGAAAATGACACCATACAACATTTCAATAAAATCAAAAATATAAGACAATTGTTACATAAAATCATTACATTTTTAAAATGTTTATTAATAAAATTTGATATGCATTTAAACTACTTTGTGTCAATGAAGAAATTGACATAATTTCTTGAAAACATTTGTCTGCTCCTATAGGTTTCTATTTGCAACTTATTTCTCAGTTTCTTTCATTTTGTTCTTTGCTCTAGGAGCACTTTGTCCAGCTGGGTGACTTTATCTAATATCTCTATTACAGGAGGTTTAACAAAGGAGATAAATGCATCCTGATTTATTTTCTCTTTCTCTATTCATTCATCTGTCCATACATACACACAAACCTCGAATTTTGCAATTGCTTATGTTTGACTGGGTCTAACTTCAATAGGTATAACTTAAAAATTTATTTATAGAACATTTATACAGCTGTCCATCTTCTAAGTTACTGTGGGCAGCTCCCAATCAAACATTCAAACAAATAGAAACTCATATAAAACTAAACATATGAAAACATTAAAAACAACAAAGACCTGGCCCCAAGTCAAATTTCTAATGTAGAACTATCCAATCTTATCCCAGTGCTTGGCGTGGGGGGAAGCCAGGTTTTAAAGCTTTATACAAGGCTAGAAGGGGCCCAACTTGCCCGTCCTATCTAATCTGATAGGACAGGTAGATGTCCTTAGGGTTAGGCGGACCTGCAGATAACCAGGTCCTGTGCCATTTAGGGTTTTAAAGGTGATGACTAGCACCTTATGGCACCCAGAATGAAACTGAAAGCCAGTGCAGTTCCATAACAAAGGTGCTACATGAGCAAACCTATTACCATGCACACTGCTGCATTGTGGACCAGTTGAAATTTGGAGATGGCTGGGATTTGATAGATTACTTTCTGTGCAGGTGTTTTTTTTTTTAACCACTGAACGACATTCCCTGTAATACCCTTCCAGGCATATTTTATTTGGGGGGAGTGGATGAGCTACTTTAACTGGTAAAAAATGAAACTGCTCAAACTAAGCACAACACCTCTGAGCCAAACTACATTGCAACCTGGTCGGTTACAGAATACTTTTATTGTCATTGCATTTCACAAGACAATGAAATTTGAAAGCTACTCCAGCAGTGCCCCAAACACCCCATCATAATCACACTACAGGATAAACAACAATAATAATGATAATAATAAAAATAATAGACTAAATCACAAATGCACTGCTTGATTCAAGAGAATTACTGCCTTGGAAAAGAAACTTTCTCAGTCTCTTAGTCTTCATTTTAAGACACCTATAACGCCTCCCTGATGGTAACAGTTCGAAATATGAGAACGGTCTGTGGAGATTTTGTGTTCTAGAGAGGAGTCTGGTCTTCGCAATCTCTTTCCAAAGAAGAAAGAGAGCAACCGGTGATTTTTTGTGCTTCGTTTTCAGACTTGAGACAGAAAGCTTGTATTTTGGACTTACCATTGAGCCTACCGGCTCTGGGCTACAACTTCGGAATGACTATTTCGAAGAAAGTCCAAAGACATAAAACCTTGCTGGCACCTGATTTGGTCGCCCGGATAGCTGGCAAAGCATTAACTAGGTTCTCCGTTGGTTTGTCTAGCCCTGCTTATGCCCTATTTCCTTCCCTGTTTGGAAATTCCTCCCTCCCCCCACCGTTGGAAACTCCCCCCACCCAACCCCACGCGCAATCATCTGCCAAGAAAAACGCGCTTGACAAAACAGCAAACTCTCTTGCCGCTTGGCTTCTCTCTGGGCGCCAAGCTTCATCCCACGTGCGCCGCAAAACCAGAGCCAGGCCAGCTCAGCTGCGCGCGCAGGTGGACGCAAGTCTGTCCGGCCGGAGCCGGTAACTCCGCCCTCTGGACGCCTGAGCTCTTTTTTGCTAATGCAGTTCGATCTGGGTATTATGTCCCAAACCGGGAATGGGTCTCTTCAGCCGGGACACGAGGTGTCCCGGGACATGGGAGAAATACTTAACGCTGGAGTAGGCGGTTCTCCATCAATGAGCTTCTGAGCTGCCGCCTGAACTTAGTTCCTCAAGTTTAAACCTTGCTACATTTAGTGGGACGTAACTGGGGAGTAAGGCTCACACGCCCGGCCTTCGCAGCCAACTTTTGCTCCTAAGAGATATCTTGGGCGCTTACAGTGGCATTTAAGTTTGGTCGTCTTTTCTCTCCCTGGAAATGGCGATGCAGTACCAGGCAGGCCTGGGACAGCGGTATCTTCGTGTGCGGCGGGGACGGAGGGGAGGGTGATCGCTCTCATTAGCCAGTGCGTTTCTCCTACCTTTCTCCGAAAGGGAAAAAGGGGTCAGGAAGGGAGCAATTGCATGCAACGAGAGGAGGTTTATTCTGCCTGCATGGTCGTTGGCGCCCACTCAGTTCGGGAAACGCCACTAGATCATCTCGGCCGTCGGGGTGTGAGGTAGTCAAAACTCAAGACCACCTCCCCAAGCCATTTTCCCAGTGTTAATTCAGAGTTGATCATTAATGCTCTGTTGCAACCGCTCCCCCTTTCGTTCATGTTAAGCGTGGAGAGCGTGGCCCTAGGCCGGGGAGTGGGGGGGGGGAAATAACGGGAAGATACATGGAGATTTCTTGGGCCAAGCTGGGGAAACGATTCGCGGATCGAGGATTTAAACGGGACATACGACTTAAAAGTGGCGGAATATATCTAGTATGCAAGGGAAGCCACAGAGTAGAGTAGAGTAGAGTAGAGTAGAGTAGAGTAAAATAGAATAGAATAGAATAGAATAGAATAGAATAGAATAGAATA